>JARFJB010002043.1:2090000-2277500 GCA_036346205.1 Vesta saturnalis
TCCATAAAAGCTACATCCAAAGGCTGCATCCTATGGGTGCAGTGTGGGGGGTGGCTTAATATTATATTGCGGTTTTCTTTAGCAAACGTTAAAACTACGATACCCTTATGGCTGGAGTGCCCGTCGACAATCAACAGCACTTTATCGGACAATGTGGGGTTGGTGAATTTTTTAAAGTGTTGTAACCATTTCACAAACAGTTCACTATTCATCCATCCATTTTCTTGATTCATTCCTAATGTTCCTAAAGGTGCTCCATCTAATAATTCAGCCTTCCATCTTTTCCGTGGAAAAATTAAAGCAGGAGGTACAAAGTGGCCTGTGGTACTCATGCAGCATACCATAGTGACATGAATTCCCCGCTCAGCACTAGTAAGTGCACCAACTTGTTTTTTTCCAGTTTGAGCAAATACTTTGGGAGGTTTTTGTACCGTAGATAGAGCGCTTTCATCAACATTATAAATTCTGGTCGGTTGAACGTTATATTTTTCCAAAATCGTTTGATATGTTGCGAAAAATTTTGCCACTTGAGGTTTATTAAATGCCATGGCACGTGCTTTTGAAGTGGGCTCAGGTTTTCTTAAAGAAATGTCTACATTTCTTTTCCGAAAACCAGCTAACCAATCCCAACCAGCTATCTTATTAGTTTTGTTAAAGCGGTGCTGCAGGCCATTTCTTTCGGCCAGATCATAAGCTAATTTGCGCACGTCAGTCGGGGTCAGTCCAAATAGGCGTGATTCTAGAAGTTTAATGTGGACCACAATTTCTCTTTCTAAATTTGCATCGAAAGTGGTCTGATACCGACCTAATCCCTTTTTGTTACCCCGAACAGTTATGTTTTTATTTTGAACTCTTCTCCGAAGTGTAGCTTGTGAACCCCATAGAGTTTGGATGCTTTAAGCCAACCTGCTTCACCACTATTGACACTATCAATAGCACGCTGCATTGCATCCTCACTCCAGCTCTGCCGATTACTTTTTCTTTTATAGTTTCCAACCATCTAGGTAAGAGAAATATGAAATTCTATCAAATGCGTTGAACGGATAAATATTAGGGCAAAATGACATAGTATGTCATTTTCCCCTGATACATGGTGTGTCGTTTTACCCTAGTCACACATTTTTGTATAAACTAAACCTCCTTTTGCATGCATGAAAAACAATTTGGTAAACCGTGGCGAAAATAAACAAGTATGACCACATTAACATTAGCAATAATCGCGGTTCAATTTGCTTTCAAAATATTTACAGAATTTCGGTTTAATCTAGTCGAAAATATTTCATTGGATACTTACATTTCCGAAATCGTTCACTACCGTCGCACCGTTCATAACAGAATCGGCGGGTTTTGTAGGATTGCAGTGTTACCAACACAAAGCTTAACTAGAATCAGCTGAAGCCTCTTCAAAGCGCCAAATTCAAAAATATAGGGTATGTCATTTTACCTGGGTGTGTCATTTTAGGCCAGTCTCCCTATACTTCCTCCACTGATTTAGTTGCTAATACAGGATTTTGAATTGCAGTTATCCATGCATTAAATCAATTCAAATTCTTTTGGAAAACCTATGCCTCTTGGATACGTCATCTTCACACCCGGGAACACAACAGCGTTTTGTTTTTTTATAATAAGAATGATCCATAATATACTAATTAAATACTAACTTAATAACTAAACAAAACTAATAATAACGAACAATGAGAATATAACAAAGAACACAATAACCGCAAAACATGTGATTTGTGCATGTGATTGACGAGATCGTAAACATAGTACAGCGCCATCCATCGGCTGATTTAGCGTAAATTTTATGTCGACCTTGATCAATGTACTTACATTTATATTGTGTGTGTGTTTTGTGCACCAACATCACCTATAATACAAGGCCTGTCAGCTGAGTTAAATGAAATACGTGACGTCATACCGGGTAGGCCATACCAACACCAGGTGGTGTTGGCCATACTGCCCATATATACCAAATCAACACCACATAACCAAATGTGTATAACCTCTAAAACTAAAGCATATTTATTTGTATTCTGTGCAATTCTGTGATTATATTATACACGTGTTTCACCTGTTAATTTGATTACCGCGTTTAATTATGCCATATAAGTGTTGTGTGCCTGTTTGCAGAAGCAATTATAATACAGAAGAAAAAAAATTAGTGTATTTTCATTTCCCAAGGATCCAAACCTGCAGAACAAGTGGTTTAATGCTATTTGTAGAGATGATTTTGTGGTATAAGAATTCCAGTGTATGTTCAAAACATCTGTGTTTAATTTTATATTGTTAACATTAAATTTTGTTATTAGGTATGTGAAATGCACTTTCGTGATGTTGATATCAAAAGAACGGTAAGCATGTGGGATGACAAGATTGGGAAGAAAATCACCGCCCCTTTATCATATCCGAGACTTGCACATGGTGAGTTTTATGTGTTACGGGTTTACAATCTTTAATAAATTACTTCGTGTACCAGGTGCAATCCCTTTGATTTTACCAGGATGTCCATCATATTTGTCATCTGCATCTACTTCTACGACATCTAGAGAAAGCTCTGAAGCACGGAAACATCGTTTAGAATGTGATGCCATAAATAAGACTGTTTTGGAAAGCATAAAATCGTTTAACGAATACAAGAACAATGTGTCGGTAGGAACCCTCGAAGAATTAAAAATAAAAATAGACAACTTAAAACTGTCACATAATTGGATATTACTAAAACATGAAAAATATGTTAACATGTTATTAATCACAAAACCAGAAAGTTGTAAATTAGTGTGTTGTGTAAAAATTGATGAGAACCTAACTGTGTCTGTGTTTGTGGAAAACGTGAAGCTATCGACAGTTGGTAGCATAAATCTACCATACCAAATTAACGACATTAATATGCTTGAAAAATTATTGTGTAATATTCATGACGAATTATGTGTAACAAAATACTCTGAAATTGATAGATGTGTAAAGATTATATCAAGCTATTGTGATCGACTTCAAGAACTGGCACCTGACTGTGTAAATAAAATTCAGTTAATAAAAGAACAGGTGAGATTGATACCACTACATAAGTTTAGAGTAAGATATTCATGGGACTTAATGGTATTTTGCTGTTTACTACATTCTATTTCCCCGCATGCATACAGATTTTTACGAGCATCGGACAAACTTATTATACCTAGCACTTCAACAATTTGTATTGAAAATGCCTTCTTTTTAACATAGATAATTAAGTTTAAAAATGTGTATATTGTAATAAATGTTGAATGTTTAGTCTCGAATAAATCAATAATATCAACTGAGTGATGTGTTTTAATTATTTAACATTCTAAAGATGTTAGAATATACAATTTGCTGAAACTAAGTGATTTACTTCAAGTTGGTGTAAATATGAATTGAGCCTACTGTTGATGACGTCACAGTTTCTGTAGTCGGGCCTTGTATTATAGGTGGTGTTGACTACACTAACGACCGGTCGGCAGATTAAACACTCCCTTTTAACAAAGGGGTTGATTTAATAAACATACGAGGATCACTGCTCAAGTTCGCGGAATTCCTTGCAATGCTACGGCTCTGCGATTGTTATAATCGTAAAATTTAACATTTTATGCCATTAGTACAACTGCCAGTTTGATTGTAAACACAGCAGTTTCATTTCAGTAGAATTTTAAAAGTAGTTAGTTTGCGAAAAAGGGGATATTTCGAATCTTGGTTTTTTTATGTTTATTAACGACACAGCAATGTGTGGAAAACTAAAATAGTTGTTTGGTATTGAATCACTGTCTAAAACCATGGTCTACAAATGGTTTGCAAAATTCCAACGTGGAAGATCTACTTTTGATGACGATTTTCGCGACGGTCGACCATGCATTTCTCTTGCCGCAAAGAATATTAATGGTGTGCGTGAAATGATTTTATCCGATCGACATGCAACGTACAGTACAGGCATCCTTAGGCAATGCGGCGAAACAAATACATATCATTTTGAAACAACATTTAAATGTCAGGAAGGTTTGTAGTCATTGGAGTCCTTACAATCTGACAAAGGTTTAAAAAAAAGCACGTGTCAAGTGGTGTAACGAAATGCTTCAATTTGATCATGGTCGTTCAAATTCTGTATATTACATTGTAACAGGTGACGAAACATGGATATATTCATATAAGCCTGAAACTAAACAGCAATCATCTGTATAGGTGTTCCAAAATGAACCTAAACCAACAACAGTGGTGCACTTGTAAAGCGTCTCAAAGATGACTGCTTGTTTTTTCCGAAAAACCGGTCATGTTGCAACTGTTGTGTTGTATTGGAGGAGCGAGAACAGTTACTGCTGATTGGTATACTTCAATTTGTCTCCTCCAGGTGATCGTTGAAATTAGAAAAAACAATATAAATAAGCGACTCAATCTGCATCTTGACAATGCAAGTACACAGACAGCACGACAAACTACACAATTTTTGACAAGGCAAAATATCATATTAATGATTCCTTGCCCATATTCGCCTGAGCTGTCTCCCAATGACTTTTTTTTGTTTAAAAACATCACAAACAAAATGTATGGTAAGCATTTTTAATCACCTGAAGAGGCTGTTAAAGAATTTTAGCAGTGATCCTCTTAGTACTTATAAAAAGTTATGGTTTCGAAAAGATTTAAAACAGATACATTAAAATGTACAGTGCAGTTAGTTTACAGTAGTCACCACTTCCTTAATCTTGTCATCTCCAAAACAATGCATTATACAAAAAAAATGTGAAGGCTAGTTTGTTACCTGTGAGTAATAGAAATCGATGATATTATGGTATGGTTTCAATTTAAAAAGTCATTTCCAAGGATTTCTATATAGTTTTTTAAATTAAATTTTTTGTTTGAAACATTTTTCTCGTTATTTTCTGCAATATTGCGAATTCCAAACTTTCCCATACTCAGTATAGATAAATTGTTCTTAAACATCTTTGAGCATAGCCTTATTATGTGTGGTATTGACATTCTTGTAGATATTACCTTCGAGAGCGACATGCTCACAATAGCCTGTACAACTGGTGTCATCCGACAGTCCAGATTCCTATAAATCACCTGGTTCTAAAGGATCCTTGGTTTAAGGTTAATTTTTAAATTTCTTGCATAAGAAAAAAACAAACTACATATAAAATTTATTATGCTACAAAAATGCTGATCTAACAAAGCCTGCCAACACTACATTACTAAATCAGTTCCAGTTGATATGTGAAAGGAAAAACACAATTAACTATTCTTATAATCTAAACTTTTCAATTGTTTTTCAAATCCAGAATTAGGTTTAATGCACGGCCTTTTATCCCTGACTGCAGATAAAGCATCTGCATACAAATAATTATTCACAAACATCAAATATCCAATGACAATTGCAGATGATCGAGAAACACCAGCATTACAATGTATCAAAATATTTTCCTTTAAATTAACTGAATTCTTAATAAAATCTATACAATCTTCTTGTAAAATTTGAATAATGTTAGTTTCTGGCAAATCTAAACATTTAATAAACTTATGAGCTATACTAATTTGCAAAGGTTGAACTCCTATGCTAAGAACACACTTTATATTAAACCTGGCCAAAATCTCAGAATCACAACAATCTTGAGAACCTAGATAAATATATTCTGTAATTTTGGCAGGAACATTATCAGGTTTGGTATCGATAATGAATCCAACACTTTTTTCTATTTCAACATTGCCTTGCCGATTTTCTATAAAGGATCGACCATCTGCATATGTGACAATAGTACTTACGTTCTTTAAATTACTTTTGTTTTTTTGTATTTCTTTTAAAAAACTCATAATATATTTTTAAACATAACACAATATCAATAAACGTGATTTTATTTTATAAATGAAAATATACAATTGTTTGACATACCTTGTCCACTTTTTTTTGGTTACAAATGTATTGCAATAACTAAAATAATTACTTTGTTAACTGAAAAGTATACAAAAGTTCGTCACTTTCTTTATAACTAATGATTATTTGCAGTAATGGATAGACTTCTACTTCTAGACTTACTTCTATCTTTACTAACAGAACGTGATCTAGAATGAGATCGATCTTTAGATTGTTCTCTAGAATGGGATCTTTTATAATCTATGGGAGATCTGGAACGCGACCTGGATTTTGAATGCCCTACAGATTTCTTTCTTGAAATTGAACGTGACTTCTTAAGAGAATTCGATCGAGATCTTGATTTGCCGTCACGATCATTATGAGGCGATTGTGATTTAGATCGACTTTTGCTTCTGCTTCGAGATTTTGATCTGCTACGTGAGTTGGATCTTTTTGAATGACTCCTAGAACGACTTCTACTTCCAGAAGACGAGCGTTTATTACGTGAATTTTTGTCTTCTACTAATCGAATTCTTCGACCATTTAATTCAGTATCATCTAGTTTCTCAATAGCATTCTTCATATCAGAATAATTAGCAAATTCTACCACGCCTTCATTGCGATGTTGCTTATGGGCATCTGCATAGGTAACTTCACCAGCTTGGCGCATGTAATCTTTTAAATCTTGCCAACTGATGCGTGAAGAGAGATTTTCAACAACAACTCTGTAGTTTGTCCGTGTTGGAGGGCCATAACGTTCATGGGAGCGGTGATCACTGCGACTGGACCATTGATCACGACCTCTGGGTGTACCACGTGCTCGTTCCACAGTCACACGCTCCCCTAAAAGTTTTTTACCATTTAATTCATAAACTGCATCATCTGCATCACGATAATCATCAAATTCAACAAAACCATAACCGTTCTTTATAAGAACATCACGCATTCGACCATAACCTCTGAAAAAACGTTCAAGGTCTCGCTCTGATGTTCCATAAGGCAACCCTCCTACATATACACGGGAACCTACCATACTGTAAATAAAACTATTGTTACTTAATCCTCAAGATGCGATTGAAACGTTGACAGATCGTCCTCTGAATAGGCAACTTCACACAGATACAATCCGTGAGCAGGTACAGTTACAATTTTAGGATTCCACGAATGACGAGATGGAATTTCAAGCATAAATTTTATATCTCTAGGAGTCACAATACCTTTTGCAACCGCAATCAATGAAGCCACTGTTCGACGTACCTATACAAATAAGAAAGTCAATTACCCTATTACATCAAATACCTTTTATCAGTAAGTAATTTACTGCACGGAAGGTAATGAGGCCATTTTGGTTTGGTTCCCTCCAGTCCAACCGGTGGCTTTAGGTTATGAAACGCGTGCAAATCAGTTACCAACAATAATCAAGCAATTTTAATAAACAAACATTATAAAAATAATAAAAAATATTTACGTTTTTGTTGAGAGATGGTGTAACATTAATGGTATACGTTTATTTCTGTGTAATCCCTATAAATTCTAGAACTTTTCTATTAACCGATTACTGTCTCACGCGTTTAACGAAAAGGATGTTACTTACAGTGTTGTCAATTTATTAGTTTTAGGTCAATTGGAACAGATACTACTTGGCACAGTAATTTTGTCTTGAGTCATAATTTTTTAAACTAAATTTATTTCTTCAATATCAATCTCTACAACTGTAGTTGTACATACTAGTATTTATCGTGTACAAAATCAATGATACAGCTTTTAAAGTGGATAATATAAATTTAGTCCTAGTAAAGCATACATTGGCAACATGGCCAATGACTGTATTCTAATCAATCCAATTGTAATTTATCTATACGGCTTTAAGTATTATTTTAGATTGTAAATAAGATTAAGGGGCAATGTGTTTGCGAAACTTAGTGATAATAATTATTAATTAAATATCATTTTAAAGATATAAAATAGAAAGCGGTTATGTTGAACAGGGGCGAACTAAGGATAATTTATATGCCGCAGCTAAAGAATATTTCAAGGTTATGCATACACATACATACATACATCCATACAGACACACACACACACACACGCTCACACACAGAAATCCAGACATGATGGCCGATCTTGACCAAACTTTGCCAAAAGTTGTAAGTGGATTTAGAGATATTGAAAAAAAAAGTCGATTGCATAACCTTCTATACCTACATAATATGCATTTATCCAGACAATATAGACATTCCAGTTTGCATTAATTCCCAACAAGCTGGATTTTTGTATAGGACTTAAATGCGTCATTACAAATGATATGTCAAAATTCCCCATCGATCCCGCTTATACGTTTTTTTTGAAGTCAAAGGTCACAAATTTCGTTTTTTGTGTATATCTCTGAAACGACGAGAGCTTCCGGAAAAATGAATGAGAGAAAGTTGTAGATCGTTATATCTCTACAAAAATATCAATACTTTTTCCCTACGAAGCACCGTTCCCGAGTTATCGCGGTTTCGACCGTGGGAAAGACGTATTTTCTGGTTTCCTCAGTAGGAATACTTCACGATATATTTTGATGGAGGCAATGTAATGGGATAATATTTAATTAATATAATGAAAATTGTGGCAGCAAGAAAATTACATTATTCAACATCAAATTGTACATGATCACTCGTTTCTTCCTCTACGCGCTCTTCTTCCTCTCCTTGCTCAATTTGTGTTGTCTGCTCTAAGAAGTTAGATCCTCATCGATTTCGAAAAATCTTCATGCTGTTGAAATAATAATACAACATCTAGTGCAGAGTGGCCTTGTCCACTTGCGAACATTATGACAATCAACTTTCATCATGCACCACGACTCAATGTTCATGACATGCCTTTATTGCAACTTACAAAGGATAATGTGATAAACCATTCAGCAGTTTCTCTGGATGTCTTCAATATCTCTCTTTGGAGAATCACTTACATCTACATGCTGATTTGTTGTATCCATTTTAACATTAGCAATCCTCAATCTTTCACACACAGTATTCAATGCATGCATGCCAGAAATTCGGTTTACTTATGACGCTCTTGTCTCTACCTCAGCAACACCATCTGTTTTCATTGATTTCATCATCGATTGCTGAATACCACGTTGAAGTTCCACAATTTAATTTATCAGAACGTCTAGATGTTGGAAGAATCTTCGTATAAATCTTGCATATACCTCGATCATCTCAAATTGGTCCAATTGTAGCATTTTACGAATATAAGTGCAATTTGCTATAGAAAATGTCCTGATGCGTGGAAGTAGACATTTTTTCGAACGCTGAAGTTAAATGTTTGCCAATCATACGTTCAGCGTCTTATAAATTCTTAGCAATCGATTACTTGTCAAACAATGTTGAGTCCATATACTGCAGTTGGTTCTGTTCTTCATATTCCTTTAGTTTTGAATATGAGGTGGACTGATGGAGAACTGCTGCAGCTAGTTATCGCATGTACGATGCACACTAAAATATAAAATGATAAGACATTTTGATCCAAATCGCATGATTAAACTTGAGAGACCTAATATATTGTTGATTTGAGACTTGGACGAACTTTCAGCCAGGTTTTACAAAGTTGACATTTATATCTATTCACTTCAAATGTTCCAGTTTACAACGTTAGTATTATTCATAATCATTTGCTCTAACAAATAATTTAGCGATTCCGAATATCGCTATTGATATCTTCGAACATTTGAGTACCAAGCACTATCGATTAAATATCCTCTCGTATGATTGCTGCAGCTGCTTCAACTATTCTAATGGTCATTCAGCTTTTCATTTATTTTTATTCTCATACTTTCAACTTCAGAATATTGGCAGCTTGAATTAGTTCTGTTAGTCGATAGATTGGTTCTATCGCAAATATCTTTCAATTCTTGTATTGAAAACTATGACAGATCATAGATTTTCAATAAATGCAAATATGTTGTTCCATTGCTAAAGTAATAGAATCACTTTTAGAACGTAACCGATTATAACCATGCAGTAGTAGATTACAGAACGAATTATAACAATCGACTGTGGTGCTTAGCAGACATACTAAATCGTATTCATATTGAATGCGTGCAATAACATATTTCTAGCTCATCAGAACGAGTCCGCTAGCTCAGATGCCTAAATCGATGTAAACAGATATCCTCCGTCGATGATGTAGGTAGCATTTGCGCTCTCGACTTCAATGATCACACATTCAAAACAATCATAAATGGTTGACTTCTGTGTCTTACGCATTCCAATTGCATCAAAGAACGATAATAGATAAGGAGCTAATTCATATTCGAAGAAATTTTCTAGTTCATCTTGAAATATCTTCGTAATATTCATGCGTTGAAATAATAATACAGGATCTATCGGTACCTTGTCATCATGGATTTTCACGGTACTGTTCATAGTTAATAGAGGTAGTACTTTATCGCCGCGTTTCAGTTTAATATTATTAAACTTTTGGCCCGTCATTTGTCATAGACGCAATTCCCACTTCACGAGCATTATGACAATTCATTTTATCATCACTGTCAATGGACATGATTTTGTTGAACTCATGACAAGGATTATGTGATAAAAACTATCCACAAAGTTTCTTGATGTCTTCAATATCTCTCTTTACGCGAGAATCACTTACATCTACATGCTGATTTGTTGTATCCATTTTAACATTAGCGAGATCCTCCAATCTTTCACACACAGTATTCAATGCATGCATGCCAGAAATCTATTTACTTATGACGCTCTCTTGCGTACTTCTACCTCGAGCAACACCTCCATCTGTTTTTATTGATTTCATCATCGATTGCTGAATGACCATGAAGTTCCACAATTTAATTTATCAGAACGTCTAATAGTGAAAAATCTTCGTATAAATCTTTCATAAACCTCACGATCATCAATCAAATTTTCCAATTGTAGCATATTTTGCAAATATAAGTGCGCAGATTTGCCATAGGGAAAATGTCCTGATGCGTGGAAGTAAGGAAGCATTTCTCGAACGCTATTTAAATGAGTTTGCCAATCCCCCATACGTTCAGCTCTTATAAACTCCTTAGCAATCGATACCATGTGAAAATGTTGAGTCCATACTTTTGCAGTTGGTCCTCGTTCTTCATATTCCTTTAGTTTTTGATTGATATGAGATGGACGATGGAGAACTGCTGCTGCCTCATACATCTCATTATACGATGCACACTAACCAAAATATGAAAAAATCTGAATAAGACGTTTTGATCCAAACCGTCGATGAAAAAACACTGAGAGACCTAAGTAATTGTGATTTGAAAGACTTAGGACGAACAGCAGCCATAATACAGCGGTTGACATTTATACCTATTAATTTCAAATGTTCCAGTTTACAACGTTTATTTTTCATAATCATTTGCTCTAACAAATAATTTAGCGATTCCGGAATATCGCTATTGATATCTTCGAACATTTGACAGTGCCAAGCACTATCGCTTAGATATCCTCTCGTATGATCGCTGCAGCTGCTTCAAGTATTCTGAATCGGTCTTCCTTTTCATTTTATTTTTTATTCTCATACTTCAACTTCAGTTTTGACTTGATTGTTCTGTTATCGATAGATGGTTCTTCGCAAATATCTTTCAATTCTTGTATTGAAAATTGACAATCATGATTTTCAATAAATGCAAATATTTTTTCCATTGCTAAAGTAATAGAATCACTTTTAGAACGACCGATTTTACCTGCAGTAGTAGGTTTCAGAAAGGAATTATAACAATCACTGTGGTGCTTAGCCTCAGCAGCAACTAAATCGTATTCATATTGAATGCGTGCAATAACACTTATTTCTAGCTCATCAGAACGAGTCCGAGCTAGCTTCAAGATGGCGTCTTTAAATGCAAGTGTCGAAACTTGGGACACTATGCCGAAGATGCTGCGCTTTTTTTCATTTTAGCCGCTTTATCTGCTTCATTGCCGCAAAACAAACAGTATTTTTTAAGCAAAAAGAAGAATCATTCCTTCGCGCTCTAGCCCGAGGACTAATCTCAGATGTGCTAGCTGTTGTCGTCTCTCGTTGTCTTTTAGCTGCAACAATGCTGCTCTTCTGGGTGTACACTTTACGACACTGCTTATGGATTGTAACAGATTGTTTGTCTTTTAAATATTCATCAAACCCATCACTCCTTTCATTACTTGAATTGATTCAATTTTTCATCCCACGATCAACAACCAGAATTTCACCTTCAGTCAAAGATTCAATGCAAATAAAGTAAACTTCTGACATTTTTATAAAATTTTGTAACGGCACAGTTTAAAAGGAATGTCACAGACAGATATTACTCAAGGCCCACCGTATTAGAGTACATAAGCCGCAAAAACCAATATTCTAATATTTTTTACTTCAAATGGGTGACCCGATGATGCATACTAGCCATATATGAATGCATATTCGTATTTTCTAGGTTTGAAATCGTGATAAGTCGAGAACGGTGCTTCGTAGTAGGGAAAAAACTATTGATACCTTTTTGTAGAGAATTTCACGATGTACAACTTTCTCTCATCCATTTTTCCGGTAGCTCTCACCGTTTCAGAGATATACGTAAAAAAAATGTGACCTTTGACCTCAGATAAAAAACAATGTACAAGCGGGATCAATGGGGACTTTTGACATAGCATTTGTAACGACGTATTCAAGACGTGTACAAAAATCCAGCTTGTTGGGAATTAATGCAAACTCAGAACTTTTTTTCGTCTATTTTGTCTGGATAATATGTGTAGGTTGGAAGGTAAAAATATATCTAGGTACCTATATATTGAAACATTTTCTATATTTTTAATGAAATGGACAGAAAATTATTAACACTTTCATTCTCGAAAATTCAACACTGGTAAGTTGTACGATGAAAATGAAAAGTATTTTAAATTATAGCTAATTGTACAGTATAGTAAATCATGTATATTCCTGCATTAATAGAGTTAACATTTGTAGAAGGTACATTTTCTTCTGTATTATGAATATGAATATATACACACATACATGGTGTCCCGCTAATGTCGGTCTATCAGTAGCCTTTCATCGTAGAGCATTCGGAAAAAAATGTATGTTAAAAGTGGCAACAGAAACTGCTAGAAATATGCGTGCCTCTACGGCTAGGTGGCACAACATACATGATCTTATTAATATAAAGTTTGTGATGTTTTCAAACTTTTTTGTAATTCACTATATAGGCCGTAAAAAGAAGGGGGGAGGAGAGGTAAAGTCATCTGATTAATTATGCTATAATTTTCATTTCATCAAATCGAAATTTATAAAATAGTTCTCATTTGACAAAAAAAAAGGTTTTTAAGCATAACAATTAAAAATTTATATTTAGATTTTAAAACCACCACTAGAGAGCGGTTTTTTTAACTACATAGCCGTTTTTTCGGGTTTTCTCGAGATTTTTTAATGTAACTATACCATTATTATAAGTTTTTGTTGTGAACGAATAAGTTCAAAGGTAAATATGTAATTAAAAATTATTATTAATTTTATTAAATACATAAATAAAAAGTTTACCTCGAGTAGGACTTGAACCTACAATCTGTACTTTGCTAGAGTACCGCGCTAACCACTGCGCCATCAAGGTTCAGCCCGAATCGATGTAAATTTTGTCTTTATGTATGTAGAACTGATGTAAATCCTAAATATAATGAGAACCTTGATGGCGCAGTTGGTTAGCGCGGTACTCTAGCAAAGTACAGGTCGTAGGTTCAAACCCTACTCGAGGTAAACTTTTTATTTATGTATTTAATAAAATTAATAATAATTTTTAATTACATATTTACCTTTGAACTTATTCGTTCATAACAAAAACTCATAATAATTTAATATTACTCGAGTTGCTTTGGTATGTGTGAATCCTTGCGATATTGCAGGCTCACATTCCATTACTATAAGTAATTTGATTGTAATTCTCATTATATTTAGAATTTACATCAGTTCTACACACATAAAGATAAAATTTACATCGATTGGGGCTTGAACCTTGATGGCACAGTTGGTTAGCGCGATACTCTAGCAAAGTACAGATCGTAGGTTCAAATCTTACTCGAGGTAAACTTTTTATTTATGTATTTAATAAAATTAATAATGATTTTTAACTATACCATTATTTTATCATAGTTAGAAAACAAATAAATTTGTAAAATATTGGTGAAAAAAGCAGCTCGATATCTTTATTAACAAAAATGCTATCGCAAAATGAAAATGCAAAACCAAATATTTAATTACCTACACATGCCTTGTTTCAATTTTTTTCACAAATATTAAAAAAAAATTGCATTTATGTACAAAAATATAAAAAATGTCTATTTAAAATCTATAAGTTTGATAAAAATTTTTACTAGTTTTCAGTTCATTAACTTTGAATTTGGTACTCTATTGCAACGTAAACATTTAAACAACGAGGCCCACCACGGTGGGCCAAGTGCAACATTTTCATTTTTATCGAGAATGCCATGCTAAAAACAGCAGTGTTGTGACATCCATTAGTAATTTTGACTTGTGTCAAACAGTCGCAAACAAAGCTGGGAGAAGAAGAGAAAAGCATCTGGATAAATACACTATAATTTAGGTTCTACCAAATTGAAATTTATAAAATGGTTCTTATCTGGCAAAAAAAGTTTTTTAAACATAGATTTTATTATTAGTATAATAAAAAGACCAAAGATCTATGTCTTATTGCTTTTTAAAGTCACCGCTAGAGGCTTTGTTTATTTATTTTTTTTCAATTTTTCTTAAAATATTTAAAAGCTCTCATGTAATTATTTATGACAATTGGAAAGTACCCTAAATTTGTAAACGGTAAAAAATTATTCTATAATTAAAAAAAACTTCATAGCAAAAGGAATACTTAACTTTATGAAGAATATTGTGTTGAATTCGCATGCACGAACAATGCAAAAATTACATTTAGGTACCAAAGAAAAATTAATTTTTTATTCTTTACGTGTTGTTATAGAACTACACACGCACAGTTAAAGCTTTAATAATTAATATCAATAAATAGAGACAAGACACATACAATTCCAACAAAATTTATTCACTCTATAACTGTTCAAAATGTTTTTCGGTACATAAAATACATTTATTTATTCGACGGTGTATACTCAGAACAGTCTTTGCAATCTCAGTGCTTTATATGCTCCTCATCGCCTGATAGATCCTTTAGACTATCCCATAAATAAAAATCTAAAACTGTAAGAGCCGCGAATCATGGAAACAGGCTTCCTCGTCCACCTATTAGAATAAGTGGTATCTAAAAAATGTCTAACGATGCGGGGAAAATGCGCGGGACGTTCGTCATGTTGGTACCGCATTACTCGTCTACTATTTAACGGAACGTCTTCTAATCAGCGTGGTAGGTCATTAGCCAAAAATTGGAGATATAGTTTACCGTTTAATGACCAATAAAAATATCCGATCCAATAATTTTATTTTCCAATATACCGCACCAAACATTTAAACTTCACAGATTTTGGTGGTCCACTTCTCTTAGCCAATGAGCTTTATTTTCTGACCAATAATGCATATTGTGCAGATTTACTCCTCCGGTGTTCGTAAAAGATGCTTGTTTATCCACAAGATTCGACAACTAAATTGCGGTTCTTTTTCCATCATACTTTAAAACCAATTACATGGTATATATCGTGGTGCGGCACATTCAAATTCCAATTTAAACTATCAATTACCTACAGTTATCTCAGTGGTTATGATGCCCACTTGTTCATCAAACAGTTAGCGAGTGAAACTGAAGAAATTACCGTACTCCCTATTAACAGTGAGAAATATATAACGTTCGGTAAGAATATTTATGTAGACGAATTCATTAATGGTCGCGGCCATGGGGAAAAGAAGTACAAAAATTTGCGATTCGTGGATAGTTGTAGGTTCATGGCGGCATCCTCAGATACTCTATCTCATAATTTATCAGATGATCAATGTAGAGAGACAAGGAAATATTTTGTTGATGATAATGACTTTATTTAGTTAGGAAGAAAGGTAATTTGCCCTACGCGTACGTGGACAATTTTAATAAATTAGACGATGTCACAGTACCTTCCTATAACAAATTCTACGATAAAATGCGTGATGAAAATATATCCGATGAATAATACTGTCGCGTCCTACTGGTGTGGGATCACTTTAAGTGCAACACACTCGGGGATTGTGCTGACATATATTTAAAATCAGATGTGCTGCTGTTGGCTGACGTGTTCGAAAACTTTCGGCAGCTGTATATAGACGTGTATGGATTAGAACCAGCGCAGTATGTTACAATACTTGGATTGGCGTGGGATGCCATGTTGAAATGTACTAAAGTAGAGTTAGAATTATTGACTGATATATGGATATGTACCACTTTTTTAAGAAAGGTATTCGTGGTGGAGTGAGTACTTGTGTTAGGCGGAGAAGAGAAGAGAAGCTAACAACGAGTTTGTCCCAAATTATGATCCTAATCGTCCAAACGTCTTTTTACAGTATTTAGATGCCACTAATTTATACGCATAGAGTATGCGACAACACCTACCTCATAATGGGTTTATATGGTTAACTGAAGAGGAAATTCAAAACTTTGATGTACTGAAGATTAATGATGATGCTGATATTGGGTATGTGCTAGAGGTAGATATACAATATCTGCACCACCTGCATGATGAACACAATGATTATCCTTTTTGTCCCGAAATGATCTGCGCGCCACATTCCAAGGAGGAAAAATTAATTCCTAACTTATGTGATAAGACCAACTGTTATACATTACCGATATTTAAAACAATGTATACAGCATGGGTTAATTGTTACTCATATTCATAGAGTTTTACGATTTCGTCAAAGCCCTTGGCTAGTACCATACATGACAACTCTTCGAAATCAAGCCAAGAACAAATTCGAAAAGGATTTCTTTAAATGCATGAACAATGGTGTATTTGGTAAAACAATGGAGAATGTCGACAGAAGAAGAGTAATAAAGTTATTAACACATTGGGAAAATAACGGACATCGCTTGGGTCGCAAAACCGCAATTTAAGAATTTTATTCAATTTACTGATAAATTATTTGCAGTGGAATTGTCCAAACATATGTTGGATTTAGTATTTTAGATCTTTCCAAAACTATAATGTATCGATTTTTTTACGATATCTTGCGTAGTTATTATGATAATAATGTAACGTTGCTCTATACAGACACAGATTCTTTAATTGTCGAGATAACAACTGATGATGTGTATGCCCATATGCCGAATAATGTTGATCAATATAACACATCTAAAAATTGATGAATAATATGTGACGCCTCCCCATTTTTAAAACTTCCACTTGTTATATTGCATTCGATAATTAACGAATTAATCTTAATAGGATTTTCAGAGGTATGTAATTCATGACTTTTGTAAACTTTTTTGTTAAATCCCTGCATAGGTCCTGTAGAATTTTGTACATTAAGGTTAATATCATGCGTTGCTTTCATAATGTTATTGTTCGCCTGTAAATTAAAAAATTTATTCGAACCCATCACTGTATCATTTATATGTTTATTCACATCTGTGATTTCGTATGATCCTGGCGATATTGTAATTCTAGTTCCTTCAAATATCAGTTGGTTATTCTTGGAAGTAACGTTTTCCACAGTATTGAAAGCTTCAAAACTAGTTAACTCCATTACATATTCCGACTCATTATCAAGATAAATCGGCGGGTGAAAGTTGGCTTGCAAAATACTGCTTGCATCGGTAAATGTAAATGGGTACGACATTACGATCAAACAACGACTGCTGAGAATCAAAACGAACCGTCATATAAAAATCGTACGACTAAATGACCGCAATTATATGTATTGAAGTTTTGAACCTTAGTATAGTTATAGCAAAGAGTATATTATACTCTTTGGTTATAGTCAATCGTATTTCTGCTACCATCACTTTTAAAACAGTGGTAAAATGGTGGTTTAATATGTCCTATGCTATAATATGTCCATTACGCTTGATGTAAGCCGTCCAGTGTGTTCCCCTGTTATTTTGATCATCCAGATTCACGATACCACATTCATTCGTATGGATTCGTGTAGGTAATTTATCTCGCATGTATATCCCTCTAAAATAGGGGATTTTTAATTTCTCAACAAACTTTGATAGCTTAACGTTGCTTAAGGCGTGACGTGGTAGCTTCAGTGGGAGTTTTTTGAATACGGTTGTAGATATAGGTCTAAACCGCGCTTATATGGTTTTATATATAAGCCTTTTCCTAAGGTAGCTGTTTCCATTGCTTGATTGTGTCGTTTGGTTTCTTCTAACGTTCTTGACGCAGTTTTTGCGTCAGTGACCGCTTTTGCAACGGCAGCTGCACCTCCACCCAAAGAACCTAAAGCTCCTAATGCTGCAAATAGGGGAATAAGAGGTATGAATCCCCCACGTTTTGGTATTGGTAATATTCTTCTCTTAGGTGTCAAGATTTTTTTATGTTTTAAAACGTTTAAGGCTTGTTGTACCGTAGGTTTTAACGATGACCGAAGTTTACCACCAACACGACGTCGCACTAGAAGCACTGCTTTGTTGAATTAAATTGGTATGTTTCTTTGAGAACGCTTCCTACGTCGTGATTTGCTTTCCATTCCCATTGTTCTTTTTCCTTCATTATACCGGCTATGGTTAATGCAGCTGCTCTTTCTCCAAAGATAGCGTTTGAGGAACAAAATCTATTCCAAGCTTTTTGTTGCAAAGCCTTATGAGCTATGTGGGGATGCCTTAGATCGTTTGACTGCGAGTATGCAATATCGTGTTGTTTACACGCTTCGTCCAGTTCGTTAATACCTCTGTCACCGCGACAGAGGGTACCTCGTAAACGGGTACCCGGACCACAATATCTGTACCCAGGTATATGCAACTCCACGGGTAATTTATTTATTAAGGTGTTAATTAATCCAGAACCTTTTTTATAGCTATTACACGGAGAACTATGCTTCATACCACACTGACTGACAATTCACTACTAAACTATTTAATCCGTATGACGATATATATATATATATATATATATATATATATATATATATATATATATATATATATATATATATATATATATATATATATATATATATATATATATATTACCATCATGCAAGTTATAGTTCAGTACTACAATGGGTGACATCCGTTTCATTCCATAAGATACTGCATTACCTATAAAAAATTATGACATCACTATTCACTATTCAAAACATAGTAGTTTACTAAAAGGAAGTTGTAAACGAGGAATCGTCGGTCCATCAGGTTGCAGAAAAACAAATGTTATGATTACCTTATTAGAACATCCAAATGGTTTACGTTTTGAAAATGTTTATTTATACTACAAATCTTTATATCAACCCAAATACCAGTACCTACGAAATTTACTTGCGCCTCTAAAAAATACCGGGTATTTCGAATACAGTGATAACAGTGACGTTATATCCCCTAGTGATTCACGTAAAAATTCAATAATGATTTTTGATGATGTAGCATGCCATAAACAGAATGAAATAAGGAATCATTTCTGTTTTGGCAGACACAAAAACAATAATTGTTTCTATATGTGCCAAACGTATTCTTCTATTCCAAAACAGTTTAAACGTGATAATGCGAATATACTAGTTCTGTTTCAACAAGATAGCACCAATCTTAAGCATGTGTATGATGATCACGTTAATTTAGATATGACATTTGATAGATTTAAGGACTTGTGTTTCTGTTGCTGGCGTGACAAATTTGGTTTTCTTGTAATTGATAAAGAGAGTGATGTTAATGCAGGTCGTTTCCGTAAGGGATTTGACTGTTACATTGCATTATAAATACTACACTTGTTGTGTAAACATGCAGTAGTAATGGAGGAGCGCTTAGTACAAGACATTTTGCGCACTCGCAAGCGTGTGCAACAAAAATATGCTAGTTTAAAGGAAGACACTGCACTTACAGAGCGTACAATGAAGGCACACTTTAAACCTATAACGCAACCATTGAAACAATTGATTACTAAACAAGATGGTTCTCTCGTCAAAGCTGCACCATTTACATCAGAATTCGGAAAAACTGAGCCTGTTGGACCTGAAAAGGAAGTTTGTTTACATCATACACCTAAAACATCTTGAACTAGGAAGGCACCACGTATTCTTGTTCCAGACGCCATTCCACAAGTTTTAGAGGAAACTGTGATTGCTGATACCACACATGATGACGAGAGGGAGATTTCTACTTTACAACAATTGAAATCAGAACTGTTAGCTGCTGGATCTCAACCGGCCTTTGAAGAGTACCTTAGTCAGTATGAAGGATTAGCGAAATATTATGTGGAAGGCATATTTAGAGATCCCGAAGACGAGTGTGACTTAACATACAGTGTACACTTTCTTCCCGAAAAAGAGAAATTTTTTATTGGTTATGCTGAACTAGACTTTGTTGGAGAGAATTTTCGTATCGCTCTTCCTGATGGATCATCATTAGACTATGATGGAGCTCCGGGATTATATGAGCTACTATTTAAAAAAGCTCCTACGGGATACAAAAAGAGTGATCTGCAGCAATACAATGACATTTTGTGCCGCACAAATGCTGCTCGACGTAATTAGAACCCAGACGACCAAATCCAAGGAACTAATAGTAGGAAATACATTGAGATCATTAAATCATTACTTCGCCCTAAAAAACGACCCGCTACATCAGCTATTGCACCTCCTGCCACAAGATCTCGCACAACTTCTATCTCCAAAAGAGGGGGTGAAATGCAACTATTACGATATAATAACAAAGCGATTAAGTTTGTACCTTGGAATGATCCGAATAAATTAGTGGATTGGTTGGGGGAGTTATTGGGATCAATGTCGGCAGGAAATACTAACAATCACAACGAAATAATATATATACTTGCCGAATTACGTAAAGTGAAAGAAATAAAGTAGAATTTCTGGTTATAAACCTATTACTATATTCATTTCATTTCATTGTTACAACGACCATCACTATAGATACTACTACATATCCAGCACTGATGTCAATAGATAAATTTGGTGGACACCTTCATCATCAAATGACAATGGATAAATTTGGTAAACATATTACCAATAATCATAGTGATGCCACGAAACAAGGTGATATATATTACGAAACTTATTTTACCTTACAAGGTTTATTGCATAAGAAGATAGATATTCCATTAGGTACAGATGGCAAATATTTGTTTCCTTATACATAGTGTACAATAGTGCATTGCATGTGGTCACCTCGAGTTCTTCATCTTCAAGTGGATGATCTACTATATATGACACCGATTTTTCTAATTAGTCAAACTATACGTAAGGAAGCTGTGATTTAACATATAATACCAGACGGTGTCAAATTTACGAAAGAACAACCATTCATCATAGAGATTCTACTAAAATCGACAGCGATAAAATGAGTAAAGCTAATATTGTTGACGAACTGCACAAACCAGCAAGGAGAAATTTTCCGCGGCGTTGTGTAGTATTAAAAGGTTTAAATGATCTCTTTCAAGCTGATTTAGTGGAAATGATACCTTGCGCTCGGGTGAATAAAGGATTTCGATACATTTTAGTGATAATAAATGCTTTCTCTAAATATGACTCGGTTTTTCCTATCAAACGCAAGAATAGTAAACTAGTCGCAGACGTAATGAATAAACTTTTGACTGGTTTGCAAAGGACGCCTACACATATACAAACTGACATGGGAACAGAGTTTTATAATGCTGAATTTAAAAAAGTTATGAAAACATTTAATGTTAATCATTACGGTATGTCAGAACTTCAAAGTGTTAAACATCCTGACATTCACCTAGTTGAACGTGTAATACGACCTGAAGGAAATATGTCTCTCGTTAAATGGTTAGGGTTTGATAATTCTCACAATTCGTGGATTTCTAACAAAGACACTATATAATACGCTATGTACGATTCCTTTTATATATTGTAATATGATGTAATAAATAACTCTTTTTTTTATTTTTTTATTTATTAGTAATGCATACAATACTATACACTACTAAAGCGTTTCATAAATACGTAATCACGATGTTGCTTTTTCAGGACAGCTGAAAGTATTTGACTACACTCTTCTATTCTTTTTCTAAAGTGTGCAGTCTCTTGCTAATTGTTTCCATTCTCCTTTTCGCTGCCATTCTACTACAACATGAACTACGTTTTTGAGCTCATTAATGCAGACCTCCTTCACTTGTGTTGTCATCTGTTGAAATATAATTCGGTAAATGACATTCTATTTCATGTACAAATTGTTCCAGAGATATTTCTCTAAGGTCTTCTATTAACCGCTTAATACAAGAAATGCACTCTACACCAGCGTCATGCGATAGAAAATATTTCTCACACAGACGTATCCCACTACCATATTTATGTACTAAATTATCTAAATAGTCATCACTACACGTACCCCGTCCACACACTTTTTCATGTTCAGCATCAAATTCTAATGATTGAAATTGGCATATTAGTCTTTGCACTGCACTAACACAATCCACAGCCTTAGGCCAATATTCTGCACTATAACACACCCACATATTGACTAAACTTTATTATTATCCCTATTCTCACATTGGCCGTTACCCCCACTTATTACTTAACGGCATTCGCAACTTCTACGTCAATATCAATTTTCTCCTTGGCAAATTCTACAATTTCCATAATATATGCTACATTGAGATCTATATATCTTGTAATGGAACTATTAACCTGTGTATGTCAACATCAGGCATTTGCGCTGCCGCATGTATTATTTTATTACAAAATGCAGGAAATTACATAGTAGGTTTAAATCCAATCGGTAACTGACTATCTTAAGAAGTCTCCATAACTGTTGTATAGACTCCCATCCTAAATAGATTTCTGATTCTTCACAATCAGAGATGCGTATAATTTTCGTCTTGTTAATAGTTTCATACGATATCGTTTTCGAACCCAAGTAGGTAGCCATGTCCCTTCAGGTGTGTAGAAATAATTTGTAATTACCCCTTGATGGTCCATAAGTATGTGCCATTCCTGCTTATCAAACACCACTCCATTACGCTTAGATCCACCAAGTTTCACGACTGGTTCAAAATTGAATTGGGGTGACAGACCGACACTAACATACTTCGATTTACTTTTAATTAAAAATACTGCACATTGTTAATTAAAATATCACGATATCCACTTGAATTCATAACACTCACAATCTTGGCTTTTTCGACCGTTTGACGTAATATCTTCTCCATTACATGCAATATTGGTTTCACATGTACTCCCTCTGCATTTATATCCTAATTTCCCCACTACTTATACCGTCACGGTTACCTGCTTCTCCTTGATCGCCACACTGCACGTTACTTCAGCAATCCTACCGTTTCAAGGCCTTTATTCACGGCGTTTCTGCAAGGTTGGCGGGATCTCACTAATCACATCAAAGATGTCTCCTTCACCCTTTCGGCCCCCCACATTTTCAAGGTCTCCCATTAGCCTGGTTCACTCCATTACAATGTCCTCCATTCTCACGTTTATCACTATTCCAAGGCTATCATTTTCAAGGTTCACACGCCCTCAAGATAGTCACAACCTCAAGGTTCCCACACTTACAATGTCCTCCACATCTCCACTTTTCCAAGGTTACACAATTCCGATATCAATCATGTCATTCTTCAAGGTTAACTATACATATGGTTTCACAAGGTCTTTTTTTTCTTTAAAAGTAGGGATAATTACACATATAGCATTGTGTTATTTCCACCAGTGTCAGTATGTCTGCTAGTCCAGTACAGAACAATTGGGATGATAGGGAGTGCTATCAACCATTATCACTTATTAATCTAAGTATACGGCGAGCATGTGAACTGGGTGCAATTTGAAAAAAAAAGAACTACTGCCTTCTACGACATTAGAAGCATTAAAGAATACATATGAAGATGTGCAATGGAATACTGAATGGTTTGCCAACCTAGATAAAAGACTTCGCTACTTCCACCATCATGCCTTCATGGGTAATTTGGGATATTATTCACACTCATTTGCTCTTCATACTCGTTATCATCTTGCTGGCTATATGCATTTATGCTATGACTGCTTCAAAGCATTGCAACCAAGTGAATACCGAGTTATTGACCAACATACACATATGGATAGATGGGTCGCAATTTACCACATGTCACACCAAGAATACTGATGCTCATCGTGTATAGCGCCCCTAACAGTGCTGCACGAGGTATATGGAGATGATTCATGCATACTCTGCGGAGAGGTGTATTATTTGGACAATTAGTTTTTTTTTTATAATGTATATATTGTTTCCTGTTAGTATCTTACTGTGTTCTACGGTGAGAAGATGTGCGACGTGACACCAACCTTTTATTATCCTCAGTATTACAATTGTTTCGATAAACGTTTACTTCGTATCGAGCATGGTCTGGAGTTCACTCACCTACATCGCTTGCAGCAGCAGGGTTTATTTCCATATCTTCAGACGATACAGTTGAATGCTTCATGTGTGGAGTTCGAATAAACCAATGGCGTCATCTGACACTCCGCTGCAGGAGCATCTGCGATAGGCACCACACTGCACGTACGCTCAATTACTTCCACCACGTCCTCGCAGGTGTAATGATACAGAAGTGGAAAGGGTCTTTTGCACTTGTACTAAATCAAAATCATATATCTGAATAATACACTGATTACATTTGTACATACAACAAATAAATATATTAGCATATCACTATCTTTTTTTAATTTGGTTCTAATTGTGGTATCAAAGAAGTGTAAAAAATTACATGAGCAAACCTTGAAAAAGTGAGATGTCTATCTGAGTAGGTAGGGTGCGCAAATAGCCTTGTGAATGTGTTGAGTGTTAGTGACTTCGTATTTTTTCCACCTTACAGTGTGGTATTCTTAGAAATGTGCGACCTTGGGCAAGTTGTGTGTAAACATGACCTACTTATTGCGTAACCTTGGGCGGGCGGGACCTTGAAATTGTGGTAACCTTGGAAATGTGGGACCTTGGAATTGTGGTGTGTTTGAAAAGTTTCCAATCTTACCTACTGCCGAAAGTTTCCAAATGACAGCTGGGCGACTTTTTGAATTTTTTTGGGAAGGGGGTAGAGTGACACCTCATTTTAAAGGTACTTTTATTCTTAAATCAACCGCCGAATTTGAAAACATTTGAGTAACTCGTGTTTGCGTGACGCCCCATTTGCTTTTCTACCCCCTGTTACGGTGATACATTCAAGAACTGATTCTGAGCGTACTACAAAATATGACAGTTAATGGTTGCTTTGGTTTTTAGACTGACATTTAAGTTGTCAAATTATGAAATGTATGCAAATGGCAATGTCTCGTCTTTTAAACCAAAAAACCTGAAACAGTTATCATCTTTGGTAAAGCTATAATCGCAATTAACTAATGTAAAAATGTCGAGAAAGAATAAATACAATTTGAATAATACAAATAAAAAAAAATATTGCAACACATAAACATTAAATTATTATAAAATATAGTATGTTCGCCTAGCATCTCTTGGCAAATAAACATTTGGTTGGAGAATGCTTACCTAACATTGTGAGATGTCTATCAGAGTAGGTAGGGTGCGCAAATAGCCTTGTGGATGTGTTGAGTGTTAGTGACCTTCATATTTTTTACACCTTACAGTGTGGTATTCTTAGAAATGTACGACCTTGGGCAAGTTGTGTGTAAGCATTATCTACTCATTGCGTAACCTTGGGCGGGCGGGACCTTGAAATTGTGGTAACCTTGGAATTGTGGTGTGTTCCAAAAGTCTCCAATCTTACCTACTTTCGGTTGTCATTTTAACGTCAAAAAATAGTTTTTTTTTTACTTTTATAATAACACACCAAATTGCACGATAAAGGCTGTAACCGTTCAAAAGTTAAGGGGAGAGTGACAGACTTTTGGTCTTCACTGTATAACTTTCCGAGTGGTGATACGGATTCGATCGTTTACAATTAAGATTGTGACTACAAGATTATTTGAAAAGAATTGATAGAGAAAATCCTTTCAAAAATGGTCTCCCTGACTTAGATTGGTGTTTAAATTTTGAAAAGCGCTGGAAGGACGAAATAAGTTGAGAGGCTCAAAGGAAGTGAATTCAGATTTTTTTAGTAAACTAACAGCTTTGTTTGAAAAATATGATTTAAACAACAAACCTCAAAACATGTGTAATTGTGAGGAAACCGGATTTCAAACAGATGTAGGAGGCGTTATGCCGACGAGGCAGCAGAAATCCGAGTAAATTGGTTGGAACTACTACAAAAGCACATACACAGCTTTAATGTGTTGTAATGTGTGCTTTAATAGATTATTTTTTGCCTATGTGTATAAATTAAAGCTTCAGGTTTGTATACAACTTGGTGCAATAACGGGCCTGAAAATGCCCGTTACAATGGTTCAACGTCTGGATGGATGCAACAAGTACAATTATATGATTGGTTTTTAAATTGTTTTATTCCGTGCACAAAAGAAATAAAGGAAAAAAAATATTAATTCCTGATGGACACAATCCTCAATATTGTTAGATCTGATCGATGCAGCCATTGAAAATGCCTGCTAATATATCCTTATATTTATTTCAACCGCTGGATGTTGGGGTATACAAGTCAACCAAAAAACACTGACGTACAATTTTGAAAGAAACTTATCGATGATAAACTACTTTTCCCATCTTTAATGAAAAAAATAACGGAAAGTACATGCTTTTTAGAAAAAATACTATAGGTGGTTTCGAAGGTTCTGGAAACTTCCCCTTATTAGAAAAATGCTGAATTATTTATATTTATTATAATCATCTTCAGTAAGGTCTTGATGCAATTGTGCATGATATGGATGAATCTTTATTCTTTTTTAAAATCCTTCCTACACTATACGACCACTAATTTCAAAAATATTTACAATTTCCCTCGTACTAATATGCGGATTCTCACTAAACACTAAGAATTACATTTAATTCATTTTCTTCAGTTACTACAGTTTTAATTCGTCCATATTTCTCGTAATCTACGTGTCCAGTCCGTTAAAGCCGTTATAATAAACTTTGAAAAGCTTCTGTTCTTGGTTGTCGTTTATCAGGGAATTGCTGATGATAAATTCTTCTTGCTAGTAGCACATTTTTGTCACACTCTCCTAGCACAAAAACCATATCAGTTCTGAGAAAAATTCATGTTAGTGATAGTAAAAAAAAGCAATAGGAACTAATAAAAGTAATCTAAAGTGAAAACTTTTAAACAAGTTTCATATCAAAGTCATACCCTACCAGTATATTGTGTGTTTTTATTAATGTTTTACTCACAACAATCTTAACTACTTAGGTATTTTGATATCTCACCAAATATTAACCAACTAAGGATCAGTCTAGATTGCTATGTAACTTTTTTTCGAAAAATTGTTTTTGGTTCAATATTTCCTCGGCCAACCCAATTAAATTTCACCAATTCATATTTCAATTAATGTTTGGCTGAAAGAATCACGAATAACTCACAAATTAAGGCAATTAGGTATAGGGAATCGTTAAGAAACAATAAAAAAACAGAGAAAATAATCACTTCAATTTTCGACCAATCCTGTATACAAAAAAGAAATATTCCGCTATCTTATTCATTTTGGACAATAGTAGACTATATTAAAAATCGTTTGAACGTAAATAGATTTGTTGAAGTCAAATTTGTGCAATGCTACAGGGTGCTAATGTTGCTACGAAAGTAATAAAAAAGTACTTATATCTTTTAAACTACCTCATGCAACATTGCAAAACCTTATATTGCCGAAACGAGTAAATTGAGAATCCAAACATGTAAAAATATACAGGGTGTTCTGTTAAAAAAGGTAAGTTTGGTTCACCCTGTCAATATGGGTGGCTCTGTATATTTGAAAATATTTTCAAGGTATGATCCTATCTACGCTTCAACTTTTATCTAAATAGGTTTTTTTCAAATCTCTTATGACAAATGAGTAATTGGACTTCCTCACAGTAATGCCGCACCCTGTATATTTGATTACTCAGTGGCTCAGCGGTAAAGGTGTCCGACTTGTATGCGAAAGATACTAAAGTTCGAAACTGAGAGTAGTCAACTGCTTGGGAAAAAATCATAACGTATGAATTCGACGCAAGTGCGAAAACAGTCCTTCTCAGGACTAAACGAGAAGGACTAAACCTGATGGCGGAAGCAAAGTCCGCTTCCGAAACATCGCGCTATAAAAGCAAAAACTGTGGAAATAAGCCGATCAACTCAACTAAAATGAAACCACAGTTACAAAACACGTATAATACATAACAGAATACGTCCCGTCACAAGAATAACTACTTTATCTCATGATATTATCCAACTCGTTACAAAATTTTATAACCTTAAAGCTATAATCAGGCACGCTCCTGGCAAAAAAGATGTTATAACAGCTTGGGAAGACAGTGGGGAGATGGAAAAGATATAGAAACGAGATTTGTTACCATCATTAAATGAAGTATACGCATTGTTCTAATTGTGTTCTAATAAAATTTAAGTATATTTTTTTATTAGCTTTATTCAAGAACGTTGTACACACAAGCTGTACCAAACGTCATCTAATACCATAAGGTTTTTTTACATTAACATGAGACAAAGTCTGATTTATACATATACATAACACATTCTCTTTTTTTTATGTTGTATCATAGTCTTTAAATATGCATGCAGGTGGTAAACGAGTTCGTTTATTGAAAACAATTTCTCTAGGTACCTGTTCATTATTAAAAAGATTTGCTAAATTCAGCCAATCGATTTCTAAGGATAGTTTATCATATTTACAGTTGACTCGGATGTGTTAAGCTCTATATCATTGTTTTATTAAATGATGTAGATACCTCGTCAAGATCTAAATCATGCAATAAATTATTTCTTTGTATCGGCAAATGGGTTTTGTTGAGGTAGAAACTAAACCTCTGCATTTGTTTTCAAAGTTGATTTCCAACTCAACGAATCTAAAATTCATTTTGACAAAATACTTATATCTGATCCAAAATCAAGTTTAAAACGATAGGTTTACCTTCAATTACTAATGGTTCTCGTCATGTTTGTGTGTGGTTTACATTACATTGGTTTACAAAAACAAGCTCCTCTTCTTGATTAGATGTTCCTTCGTTGTATTCTCGCCTTGCAGTGTTGTGGTCGCATTGGCAGTGGTTGCTTCCTTTTCCCTAACTGTAATCTTCATCCTCTTCACTGGATTCTTCCTGCTCTATTACTTTGACATTCTTCTTATGTCGTTTTTCATAGTCGTGGTTTGATTTCAGGGTGCGTCTCTCATCTCGGTGATTAAAATTGTATCGGCTTGAAGAATCTTATTCTGGATTTTTGTAGCACGCTTTTGCAAAGCGATCTTTTCTCTGGCATGCGGCACAGGTTTGGTTGACTGCAGGACACTTATTCGGTACACGTTCATATAAACATTAAGGCACTTACTTTTTTTAGAGTTTTTGGTTTATCACATAATCCTACAATCAGTCGGTCTCTGATCATATGCTCTTCGTAACTTTGTTTGCATTGATTGGCTCATCTTCACCCTCAACGAGGCCATTAAATTTAAACGTCTCAATTGGTATAATCCTCTTGGGAACGAAATGTTCGTCATACGATCTCATTAAAAGATCGAATGTATTTTTCTTACTTTCGTCGAAAGTATTATATAGATCTAGACATTCATCTATTATGCAATTTAATACTATAGCTATGTTTATATCATCTTGTAAGGAGTCTTTCCCCAACCCTTTTACATATACTTGGAATTTTTCTTTCCATATCAGCCATGTTTTCGGATTTATTTCGTCTAATGGATTCTTTGAATATATACCACATGGAATGCGGTACTGTCAAAGTTTGCGGGTCTAGTCCGATCGACAAAGAGGGGAAACAAGGATAGAGTTTTAGCCTACGAAGATACTGTTTGCGCATGGCATGTTGTATTTTCCAAAATTTGGCAACGCTGAACGATTTTTGTTTAATGGCGATTTTGTGTAACCTTAGAATACAAAATATCAGGAAGGAGTTCTTGTTAATTATATGTGCGTCCGGGATGGGTGTTGCATATGGTGGAAAACAAGTTTCCGGTTAATAATACATAATAATGAATCTATACATATTTTAAATTATTTAATATTTAGAATACATTTTTAAGCTATGCTATAATTAGTTATGCATTTATTCAAAAAATATTTACACTTCCTGATACAATAAAGTTAAAAATATAAATTATGTCATTTTTAAATTTAAATCTTGCAGAACAATGATCGTTACGCCTATGAATAAAACCATAACCTAAATTGAATCTTAAAGTTTATAATAAAATATTTCGAATAAAATTAATACTACTTTGTTAATTAATCTCGAAATAGGTAAATTATTATTAGGATACTTTAAAACAGTTTAAAATATTCAAAACACTTTTACAAACATCATTTTCTTCAATCAAACCACCAAGAATGAGTTATACTTGGATGTTCAATATGGCGATATCCGTCGCAATTTTTAAATACGGTGTATAGCTCAACGTTCCTTCCTGTTATTTTATATTCTAAGTGTGTAACGGTGTAACGTCACAATTTTGTGGTTTTTACTTTTATGATTTTATTGTTTTACATGCCTATTTATAGTTAATTTAAAAAATGTTTTATTGCGTTATATGTGAAAAATGTGAAAAAAGTTATCACAGCACAGGTGTGTTAAGTAAACATATCATGAAATGGATATTGCATTTTATTGTTTTGTAGGTTTCCAAAGAAAAGTGAATTAAGGGATGAGTGGTTGTCAGCAATTAACAAAACTACCTTCGATATTTCAAATAGTAGTAGATTATGCTGATTGCATTTTGCAGAAGAAGATTTCATTGTACATTCTTTTGCAAAGCTAATAAGATTAAAATCAGATGCTATTCCGAAAATCAACTTAAGAGGAGTTATCGAAAGGTAAATAAATATTTTATATATACCTACAATTTGCTATTTTGTTTTATATATTGTTATAGATCAAACAAAGTTAATGCTACTGTTCAGGAATGTTCACAAGTACATGTTGCCCCTTCAAGCATAAACATTATTCATCCTGCTTCAAGCATTGATGCAACAAACAGAAATGAAATTTTAACAGGTAAATTAGTATAACATTCTATTTAGTGCATTTCTTCAGGCGACGCCTTTTAATTGTAACTTGTTAATCTCTTTTTTCCTAAAATTAATATCTAAATGTATAGGCGAAAGAACACCAAAATGTAGAAAAATATGGCGTCCTGCTAACGTTGGAGATATAGATCCCGAAGTTGATTTAGCTACACCACGTAGAGCAAAAAGAAATTTTTCACTTCACCATTTCTAAAATTGAGCAATTAAAAAAGAAAGTACAGAATGTAAATAAAAAAAACAGTAGATTATTAAAAAAAATCAAAAACATGGATGATTTAGTCCGCCACCTTCGAAATAAACATGTTATAACAGAAAATGCTGAAACAGCTATTATGGTAATACATAACAAATTAATTCACTTTTTTTAACAGAATATATCATCAGAATCTCTTCGAGAAATTGTGGCTAAACAGTTAACTTCGAACCATCGGAAAACTTCACCAAAATTGAGGGCATGTGCATTGATACTACAATTTTATTCAAATAAGGCATATAATTATGTCAGGAAATCATTTAAAAATCGTCTTCCTCATCCTGCCACACTTAGAAAGTGGTATACATGCATTGAGCAAATGCAGGATTTATCAAAGAATCATTTAAAATTATTAAATCTCGTATCGATTCAGGGCAGGAAGTAGTTATTAATATCACCATGGATGAAATGTTCATAAGGGATCATATTTATTGGGATATACAACAATATTATGGATATGCAGACATGGGTATTAATAACAGAGGAGATATTAATATTGATAACTATGAACATGCCAAAAGTACATTAATGTTTATGGCAGTTGCACTTAATCAACATTGGAAGGTGCCACTAGGTTACTTTTTAATTAAAAGTTTAAGTGGAACTGAACATGCAAACTTACTACACATATAATTAAAAATTATTATTAATTTTATTAAATACATAAATAAAAAGTTTACCTCGAGTAGGATTTGAACCTACGACCTGTACTTTGCTAGAGTACCGCGCTAACCAACTGCGCCACCAAGGTTCAAGCCCAAATCAATGCAAATTTTGTCTTTATGTTTACAATTAATAAGTGAAACAGGAGGTGCAATATGCCAGTCAGTTACTTTCGATGGTGCCGTAGTTAATATTAGTAGTTGCACAAATTTAGGTTGTAGCTTTAATTACCTCTCTTCAAACTTTCAGCCGTATTGATCAAATTAATTCGCAATACTTTTGCCACCAAAGATTTCATTGATGACGAAGACGAACACATTAGTTGGAGGTACATTGAAAAGTTACATGAATTACAGTAAAAGGAAGGGTTGCATTGTGCAAATAAGCTAAAAAATAGGCATATACATTATGAACAAGAAAAAATGTCGGTTGGATTAGCTGTGCAAACTCTCAGTCAAAGTGTTGCAGATAGTTCAATGTAATTTATCTAGATCCCACAAATATGTGAGGCATTCCGAAGCTACTTCAAATTTCTGCAGTATTATTAACAACTGCTTTGATATTTTAAACAGCAGAAATTATTATGCCAAAACTTTTTTTAATTCAAAAATATGTCAGGAAAACCTGATATACGGGAAACGCAAATAGATTATTATGTTTCATACTTGTCTAATTTAAGACTAAATACTGGGATTAACATTGTATGTTCGGAAAGAAAAACTGGTTTTTTAGGATTGATTATTTTCTTAAAAAATTCTATAGATGTATACAAATCCTTAGTTACTCGTACTAAAATGAATATCAGTTGAGCCAGGATCACTTAAGAGATATTTTTTAATGCCATCAGGTCTCGAGGTGGATACAATAATAATCCTTCCGCATATCAACTAAGAAATGCATACAGGAAACTTTTAGGCAGGCATGAAATATCTGCTTCAGAAAATGCCAATTGTATCGAACTAATAATTATTCATTCTATATGCAAGCAGTGGAAATAAAATTCAAAATTCGATAGTAGATGTAAATCCAAATGAAAAACTTATTACTAATGCAGACCATGACTACTTTAAGCAAATGACTGACTTGTCAGTTTAGGTAGAACATGTAGTTCAATATATTTGTGGATTTGTTAGTTATAAGGTTTCGCAAGCAATTCATTGTGAATTTTGTAAAAATCTTTTATATGGAAATCGCCCACATATGTTGACCAATATAAAAAGTGTCTGCAAACTTGTTATAGCATGCTCCGATGTCTGTAAAATTTGTCAATGGCAAAATCTAAGTTTTGCCAAAGTGGTACCTTAATTAAATAGGGCCCATGATGTTTTAATGTTACAAAATTCTGTTTTTCAAAATATAAATATGGATGTATTTCAGTCAGCTTCAATAATAGAACATATTAGTAATGATGACCTATTCAACAATCATCGAACTCAATTAATAAAACTGTTAATTTCAAAATATGTACTTTTAAGGATTCATTATCAAAATTCTCAAGTTTCAGAAAAAACAAAGAATATTAGAAAAAAATTTACTATATTGATTTTACTTTCAAATGAGTGATATTTGATTAATACTACTTATTTAAGTAGTAGTTATAGTTCGAATGTAACTTTTAGTTAATGTTTAATATGTAGATATATTATGTAGAATTGTTGTTGATATTCTTATGATGTAAGGTAGGTCATTATTTAAATAATCTTTTAGTACAGTTTCAGTGAGTGTTGATTGTTGAAATAATTAGTGTTGGGGGATTATGGTCGAATAATCGATCATTCAATTATTCTAACAGAGAAACAAAAGATCATTTGGTTTAAAATCGAAACCACAAGGAAATAGACTTTCAGGGAAAAAAATTAAATTATCTTTTAAATTGAAATATTTAGATTTTTTGAAAATAAGGTGTTCATTATTTTTTTCAACTACTTCATCTTTTCGCTTATTAAATATACATGTTAAGAATATTTGGAATTTAATTTTTCATTTTGTTCTTTGATTTTCTTATTTCTATTAAATAAAATAGATATTATTAAATGTAAAATAATTTAATTTATTGCTTTTAGATCAAATGAAATAGAAACATCGTTTTCCATTGCAAGCCATGCATCGTTCATAATTGATTCGGTATTTGTATGAAAATCTTTGAATATATATATTCAAAGATGAAAATGAAAGAAAACATGAAACAAAAGTATGTCATATCAAATGAATAACACATTTAAAATGATCATTCGGTTACGTGAAAAAATTATTTCGGTCATTGAAATGTATCGATTAAGCCCAACACTGGAAATAATTGCTCTTTAGGTCTTCATCGAGGTTATATAATTAATTGTAATATACATATTTTATAAAACTGATTAAGGCTTAGGTCCAATCTTTCTATTTTTATAAGGAGGTAAAGGGACTAATTCACTTTAAGAAAGAAGATGAATTAAATAATTTCATCACAATCATTGATAACAATTTAAATGTGGTTATGGTATTTCATTATTTTGAACATAAATTTGTCAACAGTGGATTTACCCTTTCCTTGTTTTATTTTTAGTTTTAGCATGTGCACCGCTAAAACTCTATCCTTCACTTTCTCTCTCTCTCTTGATCTGACTGGCCACATTTCTTGTCAATACAAGGTATAGCCAATGCTCATTCCACATACATATATATTCAAAGAATGGACCAGATGGTTTGAATTCCGCCATTTTGTTTAAAACGCATGTTCTTCAGAGTAGTAAGCTCCCACATAATGTATGTTTATGCCAGTGCCATGGGAACTTTATTTTGGCTGTTGATGTATTATATAAAGCTGTTTTCAACATATCTAGGTACCTTGTCGATTTTTCTGAGACACTAAAATGTAAGAAGAAGAAAATTGAATGTATGTTAACAAAATGTGCAGATTGTCAAGGAAGGGCCTGTGGAAGAATTAATTATATTTGTGACCTAAATTCTTGATTCACCGCTTTGTAAAACGGTCACAAGCTAAATCCTTTCGTGAGCAACGTGAAAAGGCTTTGAATCAGTCATTTGACAAAAAGATGGCAATAATTCAGGTCGTCTTCTCACAGAACTATAACGGTTATGTCTCAAGATGAAATGCAAAGTGCCCATTGGGCGCAATCTTAAGTATCTCTTTTCACAGTGGCTGTATTCCACTCAGGTGTTATTAACACTAAAGTAATAGTTTCAGATAACTTAAATCATTCAAAAGAAGTTGTGGCACCATTCATGCTAGAATACTTGAAGATTTGCCAAGTGAAGTTGTAAACGTAAACTTTTGGTCAGATCACAATTTAAAAACAAATTTATTGGCAGGGCTTTAACCATACTGCAAGAAAAACATTAAAATCAATTGGAACTACTTTGCGATGTTAGATGGCAAAGAGCCGGTAAACGGCTTAGGTGGTTCGGTGAAGTGATTGGTATGGGATGTAAAGAAGAATAAGTTTGTCGTTGTTCATGCAAAAGACTGTTAGAGCTACGGCATCATCAAATGTTAACGTTTTTGAAATAAAACAATCAGAAATAGAGATACGCTATGAAGTACTCAATTTGGGCAACCAAATTGAAAATGTTCCCCCTATTAATGGCATAATGCAATTTCATTACTTGAGTGTAGTCAATGGTGAGACAAAGGCATACCAACTTATTGATCTATAATCATTCCAGATGATAGATCTTTTGCACCATTGGCAGATATACCATCAGTGGAGGACCGGTATGAAGCTGAATATGTCAATGAACTTATCCTGGAGAAATAAAAAAGGTTGTACCTAGTGGGCAAATAAGCGAGGTAAGCGGCTGTATCTCCCGACCTTTCAATCTGACAACAATGGGACTTTTTTTACTATGAATGTGGTCATGAGGAAATGCTCGAAATTATTTTGAAGTTCCGTATTTCACCGCTAGGGGGCGCAATTGAAAATTAAATAAAATTTTAAATTTCTCCCAAAACTCCCATATAAAGATATACCTTTGCTTACATCGTTAGAAAGTCTAGACAATTCTACATAATTTTGGTTTAAGGTTGATTGGCGTACTTACCATAATAAGAGTAAAAAGTGTAATCATTAAAACTGTTGTAAGATACCTACAAACAATTTATTCAATTTTTGTAAAATAAAGCTCGTTTGGAAGACAAATATAGGTGTTTTAAATTGCCGTTCCCATTGTTACACAATAGTTCCTAATAAAAGTACTAGAGGGCGCAATTTGTATATCACTTTTTTTATTTTACTCCGAAAATTTAAATTACACGGTATATTTTTGACATCGTATTCGAAAAGTAGATTGCATTTTCAAAAACAACGTAAACACCGCAAGTTGACATGTTTGCTCGTTTTAAAGTTATAGCCAAAAGAAGATTCTTTAACACTTTTAATTGTCGAAGTTTGGTTTTGCTGAGCCGAATTGAATAAATGTTGGTCTCATATTAAAGAGATAGTTGTTTTTAATCGAATTAAAGGCCAACAGTGATTTCTAATGTCTATCACCGTTGCTAAGGGGACTTAAGAATACAAAAATAAGGTTTTTACGCTTTTTCTTCCAAATTTTAAATGCAACGATGTAACTATTTATTATATCAAAATCAAAAAGCAAATTAAATTTGCGATAAAAATGATACAAGGTTTGTTTTAATTTTTTTTTTGTTAGTTTTATAGTTATAGCGATATTAAGGTTTAATTTTACCGTGGCTCACCCCGTAGTTCAAATGAAATAAAAAAAACCGACTTTAAACCCAAAAATATTAGGTACTTAATATCTCAATAACTGCCTTCGGTCACATTCCAAACAGTCTTCCAGTTTTGTCCGGTTGTATAAAACTGCTTTCCGCAGCTGGTAGTTGACGAATTGCTTCTCTTTAGAATATAATGTCCTTCAAGCGACCCCATAAGCAGAAGTCAAGACACGTCAAATCGGGTGACCTGACCGGCCAAGGAAATAGGTTTCCCCTTCCTATCCAGCGTTCTTGAAAATATTCGTTAATATGGTATCGCACGTTAAGGGAAAAATGTGCTGGACACTCGTCCAATTGTAGATACATGACTGGCAACTCATTTATTAAAAACTCTAAGAAGAGATTACCGTTAAGTGCACGATCAGACAAAGTAGCCTCGTCGGTTCATAGAATTTGTGATAAAATATTTCTGTTTTCACGAATCATTCCTAACATCTAACGACAAAAATTTATTGTGATCAAAATCATCTTCATTTAGGGCCTGGTGCAAAACGATATGGTAGGGGTGTAGTCTAAAAATAAAAAGATAACGCCCTAGTTCTGTGTAAGCTAAGACATTAATTATATTTTCTTTCGTCCTTCTAATGCGACGCCTCTTAAATCTAGGACGACGAAAACTAACAGTATCACATAGTCGCTGTGCCGAGCGAGGAAAAATTCTTCCATAATTATGGCGATCCAGATACCGGGCATCATACTGTCTTTCAGCTATCGCTGCATTTTGAAAGCACTCGAAATAGGCCTCAATAATATGAACGGCTTCATCACTTGTGGAAGGCGTTTTAAAAAATATTCACAAACCAAGTTGGCAAGAATTAAACTACGTCTAATAAAAAATTGACGTTTCTATACAATATTATTTAAAAGTTTGTTTTTTGTTTCCGCGGCCTACTGGCTACTACTAAACGTTAGACATTCCAAGACAAAGCGCTAGATGGCGGTATTTATTAATTGACGTAGTGATTAATTGAGTGCGTTTTATTAAAAAAAAATGTAAAATATATTTTCTACCTACTATATCTGTGTAAAATTAATAAAATTACGTAAGGAAGGTAAAGTTTAGGTAGTTATAAGCAAATAGAAAGTTTTAACACGAACAGATTAAGACTGTTTGAATATAAATACCTAATAATTTTTAAAATCGATTATATTTTGCACGATTTTTGTTTATTAAACAAATATTTTATGAGTAATCTGATTTATCTGTTAAAATAAACGTTTATTTGTATTATCCTAAAACTAAAAGCTGGCTAATATTTTTTGTTTAATTCTTTAGTTTTTCTATCTTTGACTGACGAATTTAAATACCTTATCTCAAATTTATTTTCTAAAATTGAACGTGAAATTTACGCATTTAATGATTATACCTTAATATGTATAGCCAAGGAAGACATTTCATCCTAAAGGACGGGTGTGAGTTAGTACCAATTCAAGCCTAGACATTGCGGTATTATGATTAAATTGACGTAGTGATTAATCGAAGGAACGAGTTTAGTTCTGAGAAAAATACAATTCAAGTAATATGTTGTCTTACCATACTTATCATGTGTAAGAATTAATAAAATACCTCATCAAAGGAGATAGTTTAGGTAAGTTAATATAGCTGGTTAGAATTTTACAGTATATTTTATACTACGATTACATTTAGATTTTAATATTAGTTTTAATATGACGGAAAGCATGAAATTATCGGAACTCAAATACTTAATACGCTATTAGCTACGTCACATTCAACAATCAGGATTATTCGTTTTATGAACTTTACAGGCGAGCAGTTAAAATTAAACTGTTTTGATTTCTTCTAAACTAACCATATTAAATATACTCGTTGTATTTTCCTCTTAAGTTTACTTTTTACGATTTTGATGTAATAAATATTCTGGCACTCATTGTCATATTAATTCATATTCGATTAAGAATATTTACTGGATAAACTTTATTAATTATTTCTTATCGCCATCACCTAAACCGTCTTTCAAGAATTAAAATATCTTGCTGGTCCTTACATTCGTAATTAACAACAATCTTATTAATATGCCAGACCAACATCTAGTATCCATTGGTCAGTCTACACACAAACATTCTTCAAATCTGAAATGTATAGACATAATTTTCTTTTACGCTTAACTTTAATAAAGTACGAGGCGAAATTTCGACAATTTATATTATATACCTACATTTATGCTTCCAATAATATTTATTGTTACTAAATACGTTTCGAACAAGATCGGCATTTTAAAATTACAAATAGGTTAATAGATGGTTACACTTCAATAGCCTTCCGAGCTTACCTTAATATGTACACAGTATACCAAGGATCTTAAACCAAAATTGAATGCGTAGTATTTGTCTAGTACTTTCTGGAAACAGGTAAAAGACCAAACGTAATCTTTCATTCCTGTACGAAAGTGGATAATTGGGACGAAGGTGCAATATGGTTTCCACACTCCGTAGCCAACATGGATCCAAAACTACATTACATTCAACATTACTGATGAAGGATTAAAATGGTTGGTAGATGATATGATCAGAAGCGCTAATTGAGTTAGGTTTAAAAATATACCCCAGATTAAGCGCAGGCTAGAAGTAGCCGACAATGTAAATATATCAGACTCAAGTGTAATAATGAGTGGATTGATCCCTAAAACCTCAATAACATGGTAGAGAAATAAATGGTGAACGAACCCATTAACTTACATGATGTAAAAGTGTTTGCACCAATTACCAACTTTAAGATCAAAATCTAACAAAGGTATTATTTTTCAATTTAACGAGTACTTTAAATTTAGAATTTATTAAATTGTCACTGTTTTAATTGGCGAAATGACGGAATACAAAATAATTTGAATCGAAAATCACGACGCTGTTCTAAAGTTACAGTGCACATTGAACCAACAGGAAGCTTGTTAGACATCTACAATTTGAAGACAATTAGAAATGGGTTCGCAAATCGAAAGCTTTTTCTTGGTTGATAATTGAGCCATAACCTGAATTGAATAATTTAACCAAGCATCACCTGTATTTTTACCATTCCTAATAAAACTGGTCTATCTTCAATTCCATGACTTTCAAATTAACAGGAGTTTTAAATTTCTACGTCGCTATATTACAGTTAATCGATCGAATGGCAAATAAACAGGATCTTAAAATAACTGTCTATATTCTAATGATGAACAATATTCAGAACTGTTCAAAAGCTGGTCTATTTAGTTTATCCACTGTAATAAGTTTAAGCCAACAAGACGATCTTCCTTAGTATCTACTTGGTTAAAGTCAGATACATCAATAATTTTCAAAATTCGTCCTTAGATGACTCGTAGATATTGATGCCGATGTGATTATTCGTTTAAAGTGACACAATTATACAAGAATTAAGACATGGAACTGAAGTAATGAAGGATAGACACATGTATAAACTCATGCCTGTTACTGAACACACCATTGGTATTATTGACAGACGGTTTTAAGAAAAGGTAGCACTGAGCAAATATTTCAATCTATAAGTGTTTTAGATATCTAATGATGTTAAATTTAAACAAACGTCAGCTAAAAAAATGAAATTTTAATAATCTCCTATATGCAAGTAGTATTCGCTTGTATACATCAAATTCAATGTATTTATGCGTAATTAAATCAATATTGTTAAAGTAGTATCCTTTTAATTTTAGAGTTCATGTGATATAACGTTTAACGGATATAACGATTGCAATGAAGTTAGCAAATCCAGAGATTCCTGTTCATTTAGTTTCACGTGTATTAAATAGTGAATGTAGTATATTATAATATGGTATATGCAGGATAATAATATATATATGATATACCTTCATGAGTATATATTATATATATATATAATATATATAATATAGTATACTATATAGTATATATCATAATATAATACAGTGGTATTAAAATGATGTTAGATTTCAATTATTGTTAACAACTGGATTAATCATTTAAGACCATTATCATGATGAGTAACACTGGAAACAAACTCATTAAAGTTTCTTTACATTGGAGTACGTATCTGCAATTATAAAACATGTCAAGATTGCAATATAATGCTGAGTTTGAAGACAGTACATTATTGTGTATTACTCATATAAATCATAGTGACTTCACTATAACTAAATTAAATGAGAGATACCTAGCAATCACTGATTCAAAAGTGGTGATGGAATTTATAAAGTTAGTGAGTCAATCTACTTTAAATGCAGCAGAGAGCTATCACCAACAGTTAAATTTATTGCTACAAATTTGCAGCTTGGTATATGCATGTGAAACCAAACGGACAAATAGATTCCAAGACTATTACATATTCGTGAGAACATGCATTGATGAAATAGAAACTTTGTAAAATTAATGGTTAGTCTTTATGGAAGATTCAACGTGTAGTGAACAGACTATAATGATCAGAACAATAGAGCATTGTTGCAAACTATTAATGTAATAATACTTTGTACATGATGTCGGAATGCTAGCAATTAGAACAAGAATCAAATTTCATTCTGCAATGGAGATCTAGTTACTACTTGAGTTAGGACCTGTAACTCGAAATCGTGGCTACAGATGGATCGTCGGCTTGTCAAAAATGATGGTTCATCTTGAACAACTTAAGATTTAATCACTCTGTGATTTGTTCTTGGGATACAATCAAAGAAAAGTGATTTATATACATCGTTCAAACATCCTAGACTATATTCAACGGATTACAGAGTTATAACAATGACCATAGACATTAAGTATGGCAAGAGTTTGAATACAGCCTTGAACATCTGTATGTATCAATATTATATCGAACATTTTAATTCTTGACACCTGCAGATTAAAGATTTGGTCAGTATTTTCATCTAGTACAAATCAGTCAACCAATTTTATTATTATGAATGCATAATAAAACCAGATTTATGTAACTTGAAATCATGAACATCATTTATATATATATATATATATATATATATATATATATATATATATATATATATATATATATATATATATATATATATATATATAATACTACTTATTAATGCAATTTTATATTTAATTTTGAACTACAATTTTATGTCTTTTACCTTTTAGGAACTCATTGCAAAAGATTGGACAAGACGATAAATGCTCTTTTGAAGTTTATCCGAAATAAACAGTTTGAAAGAGTGATAAAATTAACAAAAGGAAAAATAAGCTTAATTAATACTAGATACATCAGTGCTCTAAGTGATGCAAACCTTGAAGTAATTAGAGATACTGACGAGGATAGTGATGAAGTAAATGAATGGAGTGTGAAATCTAAAAATGACAATTTATCAAAATATAATATTGATGGCAATCATGAGTGTAAACTATATTGCAAATTATGTTTTTCTTGTGTGTATTCTTGTAACTATGGACTATGCTATTAAAGCAACTTTATGCAAACATATTCATAAAGTATGCATTATAGAAACAGGACGAACGTTCTGAAACCAGTTGTAGGTAATGAAGAACTTGAAACCCATCTCAAATTGATACCAAAGAAAGATAATAAGCATTAGGTTAAAAAAAAAGTTATAGATAATATAAAGATCTTACACGAAAGATGTCTTAACATAGAAGATGACAATGTACTTGAAGCAATAAATGCTCATTTAACTTCAGCTGTAAAGTTGTTAGAATGTTCTTCTTCAGCATTGAAGTTTCCAGAGCCGCAAACAAGACACCCAGCATATAAAAAAATTGATCAACATTTGCGGTAGGTGATTGCTATAAAGTGAACTGATAAGTTACTTTAACGTTATTTTAAAGGTTTAAATCTACAAAAAAGAAAAGAAAAATTGTATAAAGACGTCTGAGGAAACCGTCTTTACCAGAAACGAAAATTATTCAACGTCTTTTAGAAGGATAAAAAAAATCAAACTTACTTTGTATTATTATGTTTTGTATTATTAATTTGATATAGTTTAGGTGTGAAATTTTGTTAATACATGTATCTCAGCAGACTTACCTACTTAATATGTAACTAGTTGGATTACATTAACATATTTTTCTTATTCCATTTTATGATTCAGTTTTTTAATTAATTAATATGTGTCTAGGTATGTAAAACACTGGCAATTAATTAATAAACATTAATTTATGGTTTATTCTTTATTCAACAATGTTCTAGTATTAACTGTGGTTATCCTAATTAGTTGGAGTTGATACGGCCTAAATATTCCACAGTTTATGCTTTAGCGACGTTTCGAAGCGGAATCTGCTTCATCAGGCTAATAGATACCTAAGAAGGACTGTTTATGATGAGTGCGATATGTCATACTGTTATATACATTGTTTCCAAGCACTATGACTAAATCAAGGAGGTTACGAACCTGCTACCTTTCGACTAGCATCTTACAACGTGCTTTGAAACTGAGCCACGAGTAATGCCAATATATATTTTAGAACTTATATTATATTAAACTTTTTGTTAAAACAAGCTATAACTTGTATTGCATGTTGCAGTAATTTCATTGCCAGTTTGTGCTCTAAGCTCTTGCGTTATTGGACATCCCATATTTGTCATATTCTACAGTACATGCTTATTGGAGTTTTAGCTAGTGCGATGTATGTGGCTTAATTTAAAATTTCGACGAGTTGTGTTCTCGTCCAATGCACATATGCAATGTTATCCCATTGTGTGTGGTCTTTCTGTCAGACATGTTCGTGATTCTTGAGGACTCTTCAACTTCAATTGCGGACGTTGTTCTAATGTGTTAACTGTGTTCTCACTTGTTGAAATGGTCATAACTGCTTTCTCCTATGAAAACTCTGCCGCATTCATGGTGGTTAATTATTACCAATACCTAATAGGAATTCTGATCTTCATTGCAAAAGTTCAAGGATTTGGTTAGTATTTCCTGACGTTCTGGTCGATTTGAAGGCAAGTGCTATCTTGCATTTTGCCTATCCTTCTATTGGCGATCACCAAGTATATATGGTATTAACGCTGTATATTTAGGATTCTTCTTTACTGTTAAACCTACACACCTAGGTTAGCTTTAGATCAGTACCATTTTCAGTGTAAGGATATTTTCTTTCTTTGTACAGGTCCTCTGTTTTGAGCATATCGTTTGCTCTATCGTAAAGCATTACCTGCACCTAATCATTCTGAAAAGCCACTGATTTAGTGTCAGGTACATCTAAATAGGTTTCAGTACACTTGTCAAAGTTGTCATTCCTGTACAAACATCCAGGAATGGCAGTTTTCGACCAATTCCATTGTGAATTTTATGGAGTGCGCTTAGATGATCTAAATTCATCTAGCTATGCTGCCAACTACAAGTATCATCCACGTATCTAAGCCATCCTTGGTTTCTCTTGAATTCGGATATCGCTTGGTCTTCAAAGTCTTCCATATATATATATATATATATATATATATATATATATATATATATATTGCTCACTATTGATAGTGGGAACCCATCGCCATCCCAAACTCTTGTTGATAGAATTTGTTACCTGGAAATATGTAGTTCTAATCATATTTAGTTCCATATTGTTTCGAGAGTTTGCGTTCGTCAACGTTTCATCCTTTTCAGCTTGTCTTTATGATAGTTAGTGCCTTATCGGTAGGCACATTTGTGAATAGCTCACAATGTCGAACTTACCAGTATTTCTTCGTGGTTTGTTAATCTGATGGTTTCACAACGTATTCTTGACCATAGACTTTTTCCCGATAATGGATGATACCAGCAGATAGTGTGCTAATGGGTGGCAAGGTGAATTTTCAGTACAATTGGTCTCAGAGGAATGCTTATGAATCTTGTAGGCTACAGATGCGGAGGTTTGCTGTAGTGGTAAGTCTAGTTCTCTGGTAGTCTGAGAACTCCCCTATTAGCCTTGCTCTCGAGCAAGCATCTACAATAACGAAGGTGCTTTGAAACTGGAAAGATCTGCCATATAGTTCTTCTAAAATTGTTAAAACAAGCTATAACTTGTTTATAATTTATCCGTTGTGTCTAACTGTGTGACAGTATTGTATATTCAAGTAAATCGTTTTAGCAGTGTAATTTTTTTAAATTCGTATCGACATGAAATAAGCAATTTTATTGTGTTTGTCTTGTAAAGGGCTGTAAACTTTTGTTAAGAGGATCTCAACTTCAAAGGGACGAGGTCATAGATATCGTTGTTGAAATTCAGAATAACTGCTAGAAAACCTATACATTGGTTTAATTTACCATACAATAAAATTCCTTCCAAGTTCACAAAACACAATTTCTGATTAGGTGACAAGGCACAAGCACTGCATTTCATTTCTATCAGAAAATAACTTAGCTAGTGAATATTTACGTAAACCTAAACACCAAATTTTAAGTAACATGTAAGGGTATCTACACTTGACACTCTAATAAATACCTGCATTCTGAAAGCCACTATTTCAACATTAAAATATTAGTCCTCAAAGTTGATAAACTACTTCACAACTGATGTAAATACTAAGCATCAATTATTTGAAGGTAGCAAGCTGTCAAATATTGATCATGTTAGCATGTTATTTTTAAACTTGTTTGAATGCTTATATCAGTAGCTACTTGTAGTAGTAAAATTTCATTTTGTACATACCACCATGAATTATATCGCTTTAATAAGTGACATAATATTAAGATGTGTGTTACTCTAGTATACGTTTGGCAGGTGGATCTAATTTTATACACACTGTATTTACCTCTATACTTGAGTAAACTAAGATACAAATACTAATATATTAAAACCAAAAACAGTAGCCAAACTGTTCATAGTAATTAATATACCCTTTCTTAAATGTTGTCCTGTTAGCAGGTAAACTATTTTCTAAACAATTACATAATAAATGTCTCCGTTTCAGAGGTTAAATTTGTAGTATTGTAGTTTCATGAAAAAGTGATTCATTTTTGAGTACCTAGCATTATTTAAATTTATTTTAAACTATAATTATAAATATATTTTTATGGCCACATCCATAATACAAATTGTTCTCCCACTGTTGTCAGATTGAAACGTTCTGAGAACCAGAAGCTTACCTTTTGCCCACCTGGTAAACGATGAGTAAGTATCTTGTTAGTGTAATTATCAAATCAGGAAAATTCTTGAAGTGGCCAAATAAAGCTGATGTAATATTTTACCCACACTATTTGATTTTAAGTGTTAGGAACTGTCACAATAAGATTTTGATTTGTTACTTGTTTGAAGAACAGATTTCATTAAAAACATATTTTTGCTTCAACTACGAAGTAAATAGATTGTAGCATAAGTCACACAAAATAATAATGTAACATCGGTTCCAAGTTGTCGCAATTTTCAAAAACTTTGTTTTTTAAACTATTATTTTGATCTATATTTTTGTATTGATATCTTAGTTAATTCATTAACAAAATTTACATTCATTTGTACATGCAGGAGGAGGAATCACAAATTTTCTTTTAGGCATTTAATTCACGTGTCCATTTTGTGTAATGTCAGTCACATGTCTATACAATGCTTTTGAAAATAAAAAAAATAGTTTTTATCTTCTTTTTAATTTGTGCCAGTACAATCTATTTTCATGATTTGAAACAAAAATAAAATAATTTCTGTGTGAATGATGGTGGTTCATTTTTAAAAAATGTCAAAATGTAATATGTCAGGCTGGAATTGCCTCAAGTTGATTTGATGTAGACATAGATCTATGTGTTAGAAGTTAAGTGATGTGCTTTTTGTTTGATTAACTAATAAATTTGCTTGTTCTTGGTGTCTGATTTTCACAAGTTCATTGAGCATTAAATTCTTACCTGTCTATGCAAAAATCCACTTCCCTTTATAATTATATTATAGACCTTATAATTTTCTTTTTTACTATTAATACAATAAGGCCATGCATAAGGTTCGGACCAAAATGGCCTACTTTCATACACCTCGCACTTTGCTAAAACTTTCCTAGTTATTTTATGTAATGAATTAACTGACTTATGCATAAATGACCGAAAATCGTGATGGCCAACAAACAAATTAGCAGCTTCTTTTAATCTTGGGAGACTGAAATCACTAGAACTGCATACCTTAACAAAATATTTCTCATAATAAAACATTTTAAGCAATACCTTAAATACATGGAACGACCATACTCTTCCATAGGTAAATGTTTTAATAACATTAATTCATCTTCATCAACCACAATTAACCTGTACATGTAGGTTCGAGAAATTGCATTGAAACGACAGTGAAATTTATGCGGAACAATATAAGTACTTAAAATTCTAATTGGTACTCCAGTTTTGTTGAAATATTTATTTAAACACTTTGTAACAATAGAAGGATCATATGGTGTGTTTCCTTTATGCTCCAAATCAACATGCATTGTAGTATGAAGAGCATGAACACCAGCATCTGTTCTGTAAGAAATAAGCTAGGCCAGCGGTTTATCAAATAAATCGAAAATAACCTGCTAGAAAGTATAACTGCTGGTTCGTTTACACTGTTTAAGGCTTTTAATCCGTACTCTATTCGGCCTTGCACCGTTTGAAAGTCATTTCTTCGGTATTCTCTTGCACTAATTATTCTTTGGCATCCTCTGCAAATCTGAAGTTAATTTATGGATTAAACCTAAGATATCTATTAAACCTGAAAGGTGATCCAATGTATGAAACGTTTAATAAATATCTATACATACTGAAAATATGAACGGAAAAGAGGTTATGAGTGGTTTAAACATATTTTGGATTTAATAAGAAATCAGTGGCGTATGTTTAGATTTATGTCGTATATGCAATGAGTTAGCAAAATTTTTGAAATATCCGATATACAGAAATGCATCAATAATTATAATTTACGTTCACAAAGCGTTTTAAATTCTTGTATGTTGTTCACAAATTTGAATTATATATTTTTTTATTATTTCTACGCCAATGTACATTGAGTGTTAAATCAAGCTTCCCGATGGTTTTGGTAACGCATGCGCAAACTGTAAAGGTTTTTATCCAATTATGTTTGTAATTTGAAGTCACGTGAAACCCCAGTAAGTGTCTTGTTTATTTTCGGTTTTATGAAGCTCAGCTGCTCGCTTGCTTGAAGAGATGCAGTTTAAGTTGTTGCTCCGTTTGTTTATTTATCGTCCGGTATTATAATTCGCGAAAGAATTTAATGCTGTGATTTTTAACAATGGTGTAAACGAGTTCGGTGATAATTGTTTGTTTTGATGTGTGTTTAAAAGAAAGATTAAAAAATATATATGTGTGGATTTTCCTGTGAAGTTTTTATCAATAAATAAACAAAAAATACACTGTGGAATTAAGTATTGGTGACCATTTATTTTGCTAAATGTTAGGGGTGTTAAAACGACGTTGGAAGCCAAAAAGGTAATTACCAATAACAAAAAAAAAATGCAGTTCTTTATTTGGAGTCGATTATAAATTGTATCTGTTTGAACTTCCAATTTTCTTTAATATTGATCCAAACAAGCTGTTCTATCACCTCGTGGCCTACGCAGATTCTCAGCTGTTTCAAGTTATACTCATCTCATAGGCGGCACATTAAGGATTTGCTTTCACAAATACCCAGCAATTCATTAATAGGTCACGTTTCTAAAGCATCATTTTTCAAATCACATATCTCGGAAGTATTTCGGGCTTGCAATGCTAATTATGTAAGAAAATAAAGCTAAAAAAGTGTGTGGGCAACATTATTACCTTTAAATTATGCAATCTTTAGTTACTTTTGTAAATACACTCACACACAGTAGCGTTTTAAAAGTCAATAACCGACATTCTAATATGTATTCTAAAACCTGGGTTTTATTATTTTAAAAACACCAAGCCTGTTGGTTTTTTTCGTACGTATGTACGTACGTTTGTTGAGAAATTGAATGTCACTTACTTTAAATTTAGTTTAGATTTATTAGTATACATTTATTTTATAAATAACTAGAACCTTCAATCTTTTTCTATTTAAAAGCAAGATATTTTCCAAAGATTTATTCAATTCCTACTTAGAAATATTGGATTACCGGTGGAAATTTAATTTCAATTTGTCTTATGCAGAGAATTTTAGTCAATTCTTACTGTAAGCCATAAGCAGTTCCATTCTGTTTATTCCATATGTATATTTGTAGTAACTTAATATATATTTTTCCCACAAATCAAAGTAGGTATTAATTTATGATTCTAAGAAGGATAATAAATAAAATAATAAGGTTAACTGTTTAGGATTATAATCTTCTAAGTATTTTATATGTTGATTATAGAGGTTATAGAGAAACATGTTCAGCTGCAGTATGCAAATCACTTCTTGGCTTCTCTCAAGATGTTTCATTTTCTATGTAACTTGAAAACAGCGCACTGTTACTATTTGCAAAAATTGCATTGAATGGGCGTTTATCACAATCGTATTATAAAACAGTACATTTTTGCAATTATTTTAACTTTAGTAACGCCTTATTCTGATTTTATTGCTTTATTGTTGCCTAAAGTATTTCAATTTTCATCTCATGAAAATGGTTTTGAAACAATTTCATAATCTTATCAATTAGGAGTATAGATCGGTGATGGTTTAGATAAGCAAGGATTTAGAAAATTACTTGTTGGAAAATATTTAAGAATGAATTTTTTATTTTCTTTTTTATGGCTTCTTACTAAGTACCGTATTGAAATGTATGTAGCATTGTACCGGGTGAGTCAACGATAGAGTAAAGTAAACTGGTGCTTTATGAGGCAAGCTTTGCTAATAAAATGTATGTATCATATTATATGGCTAGTAAGTGTGCGCATTTTAAAATTATTCTTGACTAGGTAGATTGTTCCAAAACGGCAGGACAAGACAAAGTTAGTATTTTTTTAATGGAACACCCTGTATATCATTCGATTTTTGAATTCTACGTCCAATTGTAAATCTTTATTTATATAGGTTTCATGAATGTAAAATTTACGGTTTTTGAAATAATTCGAATTTTATGAAAAAAATCGCATTTACGGGTATAACTTTATTAATATGTACCATCTTGTGTTTTGTTAGGAAAACTTATATTTGGACCAAGGAAAGACTGTTTTTGAGTTATTTTGATTTTTCTATATATATTCAATATTTCAATGACTTTTCTTGTGATTATTCGCAGTAGCCATGAGAACAATTTCGCAGATGACAACAAACTGTTGTTGCATTTCGGTAGCCATTTAAGATTGTGAAAGTTTTGTGTGTTCAATAGGTAAATGATGGGTTATTTTAAAAGTGAATTAATTGATATGATTTATGTGTTGGGTTAGGAGAAGCTCAAAGAAATTATGTTGTTGCTCAAAGGTTATACAGAATGAAGTATCCTGCTCGATGCCAACCCACTCGGCTCACTTTTGAATATTTTATGGAGAGATTCGATTCTACTGGCAGGTGGAATATGTAAAATGCAAAGTGGTGAATAGAAATACCAGTAACCAAGAATAAGAACTTGGGATTCTGCTTCATATTGACAGAATATCAGGCCGCTCCGCACTAACACCGCGAGGTACGTGAATTTTTAGATGACGATTATCCCCAAAAATGGATTAGTCGTGGAGGTTTTGTCCAGTGACCCCCAAGGTCGTGCTATCTTACCTCATTAGATTTCTTCTGATACGGATATATTAAAGAACGTGTATATGTCACATCTCCCACTACAACAGAAGATATAGATGAGACGCTTGTGTAACGATACTGGAGATGCTGGGAAACATGGGGGAAAACGTAATAAAACGACGAAATGTATGCATTCAGCAGGAGGAACACCCTTTCGAACATATTTTAAGAACTCATTAGTAACTATTGAATTGTCCAATGACTTGAGTATGTTCGTTTATTTTATATTAAGTTCTTATGATATCGTAGTATATTTTCTGTTGGAGTTAATTTATATCAATGTTAGTGTTTAGTGGTTAATGTAAGTAACTTTTTGTCTCTATTGTTTTCCATTTTGATAAGAAAAATCATTGTAAGATAGAATTAGAATAATATACAAAAACTTTCACAATCTTGAATGGCTACCGAAATGCAACAGCAGTTTGTTGTCATCTGCGAAATTGTTTTCATGGCTACTGCGAATAATCACAAGAAAAGCCATTGAAATATTGAATAATATATAAAAATCAAAGTAACTCAAAAACAGTGAGAGATAGGTATAGGACATACTTATGAAGAATTGTGTGATTCTCTATCACAGCGTAAAAATATAAAGGGTATTCTATTTCAGAAAAGTGATATGTTTAAATTTCAAGTTTCGCAGGTTTGGTCATGTATTTTGAGTGCCCTGTAGCATTTATGTCTAATATTTCGTTTTCAGAGCTTAATCTTTGTCTTTCCTTGGTCTAAATGTAAAGGATTTCCTAAATAAAACATGCACATAATAATAATAAAGTTATACCCCGTAAATGCGATTTTTAGATAATATTCGAATTATTTCAAAAACCAAAAATTTTACATGCATGAAACGTGTATAAAAAAAGTTTTAGAATTGTACGTAGAATCCAAAAATCGAATGATATACAGGGTGTTGCATTACAAAATACTATTTTTGCCTTACCCCGCTTTTTTGAAACACTGTACAGTCCAGAATAATTTTAAAATGTGCACACTTACTAGCCATATAACATGATAAATACGTTTTAGTGGCAAAGTTTACCCATAAAGCACCAGTTTGCTTTACTCTGTGGTTAACTCACTCTGTACAGGCTGTCCCAAATTCGAGGGCAAGCATGGGGATCTCGCTTATTATAAGATCGGATATAGGTTTAAATTCGGCACTTTTGCTAAATTCGATGCCGAGTAATAATCTGAAAAGAAATTTGAGCTAACTCGAATGGATTTGGTTTTATGCTCAAAAAACAAAAAATTTCGATTTTCGTTTTTCGCGTTTGGCCACCTTATTATTAGGAATTTTCAAAATTCGATTAAACATTATTAAGGTACCTTTTTACGCACAATACTAATACGGTATTAAAAATATTATGTGACGTTTCGTTTATTCTGAACCATCATCAGGTTTATTTTTTCTTATGGGGGTTAAGATATATTTTTATGTCGTTGGATGGAGAATGTTGTGCTGATTTTAGTAATATATAACACTTTATGGTTTGATCGACTGCGAACTAAAATAATGAGAAAAATACGAAGAACAAGATTCCGCCTTCTTGGATCCAGCAAGGAATAATTACAGTAGTTCTACTTATTTAATTTGTTAAACTCGTTAGAACATCTAAAAAAATATAAAAACATTTAAATAATTAAAAAAAAAACATTAACAAACAACTCAAACAAGTATGTTTATGTAACACGGTCATAATAGCGACAACGCAAATTTATCGATAGGTAACAACAAAATACTTAATTACACAGACAAACAAACAATAATTATTATAATAAATGTTCGAACAAGTTTCCTCCTTCTTGAATACAGTAACGAATTCTTCTTCTACATACGCTTCTTTGAATGGTTCACCTGGGAATTTGACGAAGTTCATTAACAACCCTATTCTGGAGTTCTTCTATACTTTGCGGTTGCGTCTTATAAATCATATTTTTTAAATAGCCCCAGAGGAAGTAATCTAAAGGGGTTAAATCAGGACTTCTTGCTGGCCACCTAAGTGGTCCCCTATTTCCTATCCATTTATCAGGAAATTCGCCGTTAAGATATTCACTTATTATCGTAGCATTATGAGGAGGAGCTCCGTCCATTTGCCACCAGAGAGTCCATCTCGAATTTGGGACAACCTGTACACACCTTTGACTTAGTTTCATTGGGCCTGCATAATCTCGTGTACCGTTAAGCGTAATTTTGGAAATCAGACCTATTAGACCGTATGTACCAAATCCGATCTTCAAATTCCTTACCATTAATTATTGGAGGGGTGTCCACTAGGGTGGGCCGAGAATATAGAAAAAAAAATCTCCGAGTCGTAATACCACAGAAAACTTGCAAAATGGTGAGACCAAAAAGAGGCAAAAAAATAACATTGGTTTATATCTTCCGGTCGCGCCTTACACTGCTAAAATATGGAAAAAAATTTCTGGTCACGCATTTCGTTCAAAGTTAATGAAATTATAAAAAAAAACTTACAAATAAAGGTAGTTCGCAGTTCAAGGAAAAAGAACTAACAACTTATATGTGTTTTTTTGTTTTATTTTTATTGAATACAAAGTTAAAAGTTTAAAAACAATTTATTTTAAACCAATAACATTTATAAATACGCATACAAATGAAAAACAAACTAAGTTTTTGTGTCGGAAATCGTAAGCCCAAGAAACTTGCGTAGAACAACTGAACATCTCCGTTTTCACTAGTTCTTAGCGGGAGGTACTTTGAAATCTGACGCAAAGTTAGGTATGGTTGATCGTGACAACAGAGTGGTTCTGATAAAACCACCCCTTGACTCAACTTCAAGTTTTACACATCGTTCAACTGCCTGTGTGTGAACTGTATATCTCTTGAATGTTATATCCTAATTAGAGATTGAGCCTCTTTGAATGTGTGACTTAATCTCATCATCACTTATACTTTTAACAGTGGAGGAGAAGATAAGTCACAGTCCAGCCAGAGAATTATTTCGAGCACTGTTGTACCTCGCAATTGAGTTTTGGAAGCAAGTATGTGACAGTTTTTCTCTTTTGGTCTATCTCTCTTGCTTTTAGAATCCGTTAAACTCCAAGTTCTCTTATATGTTTTGCACTATCTTGTGTCATTGCCAACAGTGAATGTTCAGGATGGACGAAAAAACCATTTCGTTCGATCACAGGGTCGACAATATTACGTAAATCTTCATGCAGATTGTTTTGATTGGTTCATAAGTTTTGGTCCCTCCGTAAAGCATTTGCTTGTTTTGATACTGAACCACACTGGCATGTATGGCTTCAAAGTAAATACCACTATTTGTTTAAGTTCAGGTGTGGTACTTTGTTCACTAAAGTACAATCTGAGAGTTCGACTTGTTGTCAAACTACCTCGAGTGGATCAGGATCTCGTACTATCAAATTCCTCTTTACACGTAGGATACTTCCCTATTGTGGGGATCTGACAGTCTGACAGTACTCTTGAATCCAATCACGATGTTTTTCGCAGCCACTTAATTGTTCACCGATTGACCCTCTCAAAGGTTAATTTAAGGTTTAGGTATTGAAATAGATGCCGGAGAGGCAGTTTATTGAAATGGAGAAGGCTAACTGCCCATTATAACAGTTTCCCCAAATGTACTTCCATTCGGTAAATCATACCGTTTTTCCAGCTTGTATTAACAGCAGTACCGTCACATCCGATTACAAGTAATTTTTCAAAGAAATAATAGAAGTGACAATATTCTCAGAACTTACAGAAGTTAGACTAACATGGCCGATGTACACTGCACCAGGTTCTTGAATTAGTGAGAAATGCTTTTACTTTTTACTCTACGGAACCTTTTTGAATGAGACTAACGTGTCGTCCTTCCTTCCATCCAAATAGAGACCTTGTAATGGAATTTTATCAGGTTTACTACACAGTTCAGCCATTATATTTTGTTTCTTCTTATTTTAGTTTTGTCGATAACATGTGAGACGTGTAAAACGCTTGATGCTATTGCAGCGGTAGCACGATCAGAAACTCCACAATTATCGCTTAGTAACGGAGTACATTTTAGCTGAACTCTCGTGCCAATTAGAGTAATTTTTTTCGGCTCTTTAAAATCTTTGTCACTTTCGCTATTTTTACTAGAAGGATATTACTCTTCCTCGTCTGTTTCGACCTCACTAATTACATTTGAACAAGAGCACAAGTGTCTCAGGGTAGATTATCATTCAAAGATACGTGATCTTCTTTTCAATTTTTTTTATTCAGTTTCTTTGTTTCAGACACGTCAATCCCTCCAATTATCCGTATTCTATATGCTGGTAATAAGTAGACAAACCTTAGCTCAATAGGTGGTACTATGTTTGATTTTGCACAATCACAGTTGATAGATATATCGCATTTACATAATCGAAGGTTTTGTTATAAACGCAACTAAGAACAATTGGGCATTTGCAGCTGTAACCTCAAAAATCAATGAACCTTTTTGCTTAAACTCATCAACTTTCTACTTGAATGAACCTTTGCTTAAAATGTAACATACATCATGTAACGCATTTATAAGCTGCACAATTCTCTTTTCTGTAACTTTTGGGATAGATGAGTTACGATACAAACAAATTATTTTATTAGCGACTGTATCTCAAGTTGTAAGTATCTACAAGTTGTATCTCTCATGAGAACAGCACCGAAGTACGTCTTCACCAGTAGGAAGCTGGTTTGTTGGAAAATCTTTGGGTGTACCAAATATAGGGCAATCCAATACCTGTCTTGTGAAGACTGAAAGAGCGAACAAACCACACACCCAACTCGGAGGACAAAGCGCAGACTGACATAACAATGCTGTGGCAGGTGGTAGTGGTGGGAGTGTTGAGGTCATTGGCCTCGAACGAGTTAGACGAGCACGAGAATTTGTTAGACTTGGTAAGTCCGCAAGTGTTAGACGTTAATCAATTTGTACCATTATCTTTTCTAAATAATTACTCGCCCGAGTAAGAGTCGATTAGAGCTATTACATTTAAATATTGTCAAGTAAGAAAAAAAATTATTTAAAACAACAGGTTTTTCGGAATGTTTGTAAACTTTAGAGCATATGTGCGACTGGAAGATACAAACCGATATTAAAAGTTATTTATTCTTCCTAATTTGCAACTTATCCACGGTATTATGATTTGAAACAATGTTTTTTAACCTAGTGTTGTGCATGTAATGTGGAAATCCTAACATTTCCTTGTGAATACTGCGGCTTGCTTGGACTGACATGAAAGACACAGGGATTTCGTGTGGAGGGGTCTGGCTAAGATATTTTTTATTTACTATTTGTATTTAAGCTTGGTTTTATCATTACAGTCACATTTTGTTAATAGTTTATTTAAAAATTATGTATCTACTTCCTTTTGGGAATTTTGTATTTCTACAAGACGCTTAACCAATCATTTTTTTCATGGTTTTTGTGTTTTTGTTTTATACTTAGTTTCAGAACTATAAGCGATCTCGCTTATAGGGTGTAGGAAAGTGTGAAAGTTGGTGGAGAAAGACTCCATGCCTTTTAAGAAACTCCAATCCAAATTTTATGGGAAACCCAAAACCATCGAGGAAACTCACTTCAAGGGGGACGGGTCGGAAGGAGGTCAGAGGGACATATGCGGCTTATCGAGAGCTTTCTAACAAGTGGTTGCATGATGTATCTACATTATACCGTTTCGAAACTATGATATTGTTTATAGACGAAGGAGAAAAAGGTTTAAAACACGTACTAGACAATTACATTTATTGTACCGTCATCCTACTTTTTATAACATCGAGCACATTTCAATAGCTCAGCTGTTGTTTTCAGCGGTTCACGAACATTTTGCATATTACTTTTAGGGCAAACATATGAATCGAGACCATGCTATGGACTTTATTACGTTTCGATAAAAAAAAAAACTACATCATAATACAATATAACATTTTTACATTATAGTATCCCGGATCTTATCGACTTTTACATTCTAACTCATTTTGTGATTGCTCCCGTGTGAATTTTTCTTTTGTTTATTACTCTACAAAAAACTTTCATTAAGAAAACTTACCGCACCGACACACGCACGCACGCACGCACGCGCACGCACGTACGTGCGCACGCACGCACGCACGCGCGCCCACACACACGCACGGACGCACGGACACACCGACACACGGGCACACAGACATATGCACACCGAAGCTGCCCTCCCCCCCCCACCAACGCACGCACACACAAACAAACGCATACACACGTACACGCGCACGCACACACGCAGACACATCTTCTAACGCTACTTTTTTTAAAACTAAAGGAGGTGTATAAAATCCTCAAACATATAAAGATGACAAAGAACGCATTCCTTCATTGTAATGTGGACGCCTGTTTACAGTTAACTATTTTCATCTTTTGAGATGACCTATCATCTTTTGAAGTGCGCTCCATGTATTATGAAACTGCCTGTAATACAAATATATAATTTAAACCAAAATTATAATAGAGGATATGACGTAAAAAGAAAATTACAAATAACATTTTACATAAAATATTTAACGAAAGCAAAGAAATTGTTAATATAAAAGTATAGTAGAACTAAGCATGAAACCAGTAACGAACATTTGAACAGAGTTGGTAATACCTAAAGCATAAGTAGAGGACGTCTTGGACTGCCGAAATAGAAGTTTTACAAAAATTACATAAATATAGTATAAAAATTCCCTTATATTGTTACGGTAGAATGGAATGTTTCTGGCGATATAAAAATAATGATAAAAGGTGATTTGGATTATTTAAAAACTTGTACTCGTCATAGTGTTTTATCGCATATCGCGTAATAGCTACCGATTTATTTATATATTGAAAAAATATATAAATATATATATATATATATATATATATATATATATATATATATATATTATATATATTAAATTAAACTTATTAATTATGTCGATTCATTCAACAAAAAGGCGTCACGCTGTCTGCTGCGAGCAAAATCAGTATTACTTCTAAAGTTCAGCGACCCTCGACATCGCTTTCCACGCACTTTCTGAGTCACAACTTATGGTAAAATCTAGGCCACATGCCTCTCTTCGCCAACGTAAAATTTAAACTCATGTAACTATAATTTCCCATTTGTATCACTAGAAGGTATTTGGATTATACTATGTACTTCCATTGCTAGAGAAGATTAGACACCTGGTGATAAATTATAGACATTACTAAGCTCTAAATACGCGTATTAATTGAGAGAACAGCAGTAGTTGCGTTTAAGGAAATAACACTCGAAATGAAATGCGCCAATAAATCATCACTTGGCAGTTGAAATGAAATCTTAATTAAATGACTTTTAATTAGAAAATATCATCATTCATATATAATTGCGACAAACTCGTATCAACGTATGTTATTCTTTAGAATATAAAAACATTTAGTTAATATTAATAGAAACGCTTGAAAACCGCAACTATATACAAAGAAACTTCAGACTCCAGTTCGTCTGCAAACATTAGGTACTGTTACAACATTAACAATTCTCTATTGAATTGCAATGAGCGAGGTGAACGTACGTCTTCGACAGCCTTCATGAAACCTGCTGTCGGTTATACAAAATATGAAATTGTCTTTTAAATCTTCCATTTGCAACTCAATATTTTGAGTGCAAAAAATTGTCTTGGAATGAATGAACGGATATGAATGGATTGTAATTTATATGGGGCACCTGTCTTGCTTTTGAAACAATTGAATTGCATCCTGTGGATACGATTTATGTAAGCGTATACAAGAATTTATTCCATATATGGACAGAATAACGAATCTTGTTCTTTAACTGCGGTGTCTTTTCGATAATTAGTACTAATAGGTATTTCCTTTTCTTACCTTTTAAATTCTCTTTTACATGAATATACTTAGACAATTTTTGTACGGGGTGGCCAACTAAGAATGCGAGGTACTGTATCTGGGAAACTATACATCGAAGAGGCTTGCGGAAAAAAAAAAGTGATTACTAAAACGGCCAATACAAAAACCTGGAAAATATTTTCATGTTTCTGAAATGGCCGCTAGGGGGCGTAACTGCAATCATGAATCTAAAAAAAGTGATGTTTCTGTGAATTCTGCTATATTAACCTAATAAAAAAATAACTGATCTTTGAAGTCGAGGATAATCTGAACTTTTTTTGTTTGGCACTTTTTGACGTATCTATAAAAATAAAGTGGTGGTATTCAAAGTTTCCTTAAATCACCCGTATCTTCGAAACGGCTAATCCGATTTTAACAAACCTGGGCGCGTTGAAGTAGCTATTCTTGGGCTACAAATGTTATAATATTTGAAGTTTTGTTAGTTTCACATGTCGCTAGAGGGCTTTGTTCGACATTCCGACAGAAACGGTTAATTTTCGAAGAAAATTAAATGCATTGGTATGACTTTTTTCATGAACAAGTAGTTAAGTGATGCCTAAACAAGCTCGCGAAAAACGAATCTCAATATCTTGTTCCTAACCTAAAATATCGGTCAAAGAAAACCTTATACGAAAATCCCTTAAATTTTTATTTTTTTTTAACTATATTTTTCTGGAATTATTTCTATTATGTAAGTTGTGGCCCTAAAAAGGACCGATTTAAAAGGTTTTTAATGCCCTCGTAAATGCTCGAAGTGCTGACCATTCATTTGGATTATGTTAACTTAATTTTGAATGTTGATCTTCTTGATTATTTTGAATTATACCCCTGAAATCAACTATCTATTCACCCCTACATCACTGCTTACAAGGTCTATTATTAATATTTTTGTACTAAAACTTGTGTACGAGCTATGGTCAAAGGTTGCGGAGTACTAACTACATAAAACGCCCACTATGTGGTACATGGAAAATAATACCAAATTCCAATTTTTCTTCTCCCTAACTCCGCTATGCAAATTTTCAAAGCAAGACGATCAAAACTTTAGAATGAAAAATTCGTTAATATTTTTTACTTTAACACTATGTCTCTTTTAGTAATCGATTTTGGACTAAATTGACATCTCACTATATATATATATATATATATATATATATATATATATATATATATATATATATATATATGCACATGCCTATTAATGAAGCGTTCTAGTACGTTACCATGTAATTTGGGTTATAGATAAGCAACACGTGAGAAAATTTTGACATGACTAATTTTAAAACCGTTCTTCAAGAATATGAACACTGTTGGTTCCTTAATAAAACGCACTGTAGCGCTAAAGTTTGTTAAAATGTACAGTTTGTATATATTACTTTTATATCGTCGTGTTTAGAGCGACGTGTTATCACCTGGCAACCTAGAAATATGTTTTTGATAATTTAACGTTTATTGTGCAAGTTAACTTGACGAGTAAGGGCAAGATATTTGGCAGTTTCAATTAACTCCAAATCAGACTTTGTTAAATGAGGTACTATTATGAAGAAAAATTAACTCAATTTGCCCGAAATGTCACTTAACGGATTGTAAACGAACAACTAACTGCAAGTGTCACTGATAACTACATTTTTTTTAACAAAAGGTTACTTCAATTTAAGTTGTTTATGCAGACGTCACGTGTAATTGATATTTTTTAGTGGATGTTTAAAAATTCGTTATTCTTCTATGTTTTGAAATAAACGTTTGTAATTTGACAGATATAATTTTCTGTTCACTGTGTCTTAGAAAATAAAAACTGCAATCCATTCTGAAAGCGTTCCAAAGATGTGCGAACTTAAACAGGATTCGGTTTTTTTCTAGTCACCCAGTATGCAATATACAGGGTGTATTTTAAAATCACCGACAAACGAAAACTGGAGATTCTGTGATTCAAAATAAGAGAAAAATGATCATAAACGCTTTTCCGAAAATGCTTCCTAACCGAGATACAGGTTGATTAAAAAATACTTTTTTTAAGGTTTTTTAAGGTTGCTAAAAAACTACAAAAGATATTACATTGACATTTGGTACAACTAAATGTCTAATTAAATACAATTAATCAGGTGAGTTTGAGTGAACTGACTCCATCCAGTGGCGTAGAATATTTTAAGTCAATCAGTTTAAGTAAAAAAAACGCACGCCCTGGTTTTTTGAAGAAATATTTTTGATAGATTCAACATTTAATTCTGCAAATAAAATCATACTTAATATTTTTCGATTCGGCACCCCGTTTTTGAAATATTTTGCATTAACATAAACGACCACATTATTCAATAAAAATCAAAATTTGTTTTATTTTACAAAAAATAACGCAGTTAACTATTAACAAAACAATAATTATTTTTATACATATTGTTCAAAATGTCCTCCTTCCTTTTGAATGCAAGCTTGTATTCTTCTTAGCAAATGAAACCTAACACGCTGAAAAATTTGTGGCATAACCCTAATCTCATCGCATGCCATCTGTATGCGATTCCAAAGTTGCTCTCGATTATCAATTTGAACAGAATAGACACGAGTTTTCAGATACCCCCACACAAAAAAATCCAATGGGTACTTCACTTCCTCGTCCAATCCAGCGTCCAGGGAACAATGCATTTAAAAATTCTCTGACGTTTCGTGTAGAATGTGGTGGTGCACCATCATGCATGAAATACATGTTCATTCTAACATCTAAGGGTACGTCGTCAAACAATTCTGGCAAATCTTCTCTTAAAAAATTTAAATAGAATTCGCCAGTAAGTCTTTGAGGAAAATGGATAGGTCCGATTAGGTGATCCCTATCCAAATATTTTCGCTAAATCTATGTAGGTGAGCTGTAACTACAGTTGGATGCTGATTTTCATCTAACCATTTGTGGGAATTATGCAAGTTTATTATTCCATTTCGGGAAAAAATACACTCATCAGTGGTCAATAAGTTTCTAACAAATTGTACATCTTCAGCATTTTATTTAAAACCATTCGCAAAATTTATTCGACGAGGATGGTCAGCAGGCAATAATGTGCACTTTTGTAGGTGAAAGGTGTAAATTTTGTTCTCGTAAAACTTTCCAAGACTTGCTATGCGACACACAAAATTCTAAACCTACCTCACGCGTACTTATTGATGAATTTTCATAAACTCTATCTAAACTTTGTTCCTCAATTTCAACTGGTACACGAGCATTTCGTCCAGAATTTTTCTTTCCTTTTAAACTTACATACTCTAACAAGTTACGATGAACGGTTCTAAACGTACTATGATGTGGATGTCTTCTATTTGGAAATCTTTGTTCATACAGTCGAGCAGCTGCACGAGCATTGCAATTAGTATTACCATAACATAAGTACATATCGACCAGTTCTCGTTTGGAATAATTCATTTTTTCACAATAATTAGACACAAACAAGGAATTACAAAACACGCGTAAATGCAACTATTTTAGCAAACATAAGATACGTAACTGTCAAATGCAAAGCAATCCCTGATTTATTTAATTTGGTTATTACTGAATAATGTAGTCGTTTATGTTAATGCAAAATATTTCAATAACGGGTGCCGAATCGAAAAATACTAAGTATGATTTTATTTGCAGAATTAAATGTTGAATTTAACAAAAATATTTCTTCAAAAAGCAAAGACGTGCGTTTTTTTACTTAAAGTGATTAACTTAACATATTCTACGCTACTGGATGGAGCCAGTTGACTCAAACTCACCTGATTAATTAGACATTTAGGTGTACCAAATCTCAGTGTAATATCTTTTGTAGTTTTTGAGGAATCTTAAAAATTATTTTTAATCAACCTGTATCTCGGTTAGGAAGCATTTTCGAAAAGTGTTTATGACAATTTTGTCCTATTTTGAATCATAGAATCTCCAGTTTTCGTTTGTCGGTGATTTTAAAATACACCTATATATATATATATATATATATATATATATATATATATATATATAAACATTAATTGTATTTATTGTATTTTATTTAAAATTAACTTTTAAAGTACATACAGTAAAATATTAACTCGATTGGGACTTGAACCCACGACCTCCACTTTGCTAGAGTGGGGCTCTTCCATCTGAGCTATCGAGGAGGCTAATCACAATCGATTCAAACTTAAACTGCATGTACTTACCTAGTTACAATGTATTATAATTTTGTACACACAATGAAGGATCACAGTGAACTTTTGTGTATGTCATGTGAGCCCGCAATTGGCTAAGGTTTTGTACATGACAACACGTGACTGGTTGTTAATTTTTATTTAGCAAAACACTTAGGAAGGGAAAAGGCCACGTATTTCATTCCCTCCCCAAGGGAGACGGCGAACTGCTTGAGCTTTCCAAGCTCCGTCAGCCACAATCAGACTCCCAGTATACATACATTGCGCATGTATGATGGGTGTGGTCAGGATAGGATCGGAAGGTACGGAGTTAGGGCTGTGAGGGCGAAAATACTATCCCAGCATTCGCCGAAATAGCCGCATATAGTGTGCGTATATGCAGTGACCATGTCGCTACATGTGAGGAAAACCCCCTGAAAAAACCGTAACACAATACACGGGCTAAGACCTGCATCATAGATTCGCCTAGGCCCTGTTAGGACCAGCCTTTGTTGACCGGACTATAACTAATACTAGCTGAATTTAGCTTATACTTGTTTTTGTAACTTTAATGTTAAATTTGATGTTACAAAATTTTTGCGAACCGTGAACAGTTAATTGTAAATGACTAATACTTATCTAAGTTTGATTTTTCTTAAGATTTTTGCGTAAGTAATTATGACACCTAAAAGTGATTTCTTAGCTTCCTATCCTATAACAGGATGACGTATGATTGTAGGTCATTCTAAAATAGGTATACTTAAGCTAGAAATATACAGAACTGTGTTGTAAACGTGTACTTTTATTTTTCCTAATTTTATAAAAGATGAACATTTGATCTTGGTTATTCGTTACAGAAGGGTGTAGAAAAAAGGTAAAAATCTTCCTTATGTTAGAACTTTTATTTTTGTATAAAAAATATAATTTCCGTTAATTTTGTTTTATTTAGGTATCTAATGTTATTAACGCCATGTATTACCAGTCGCTACTGTTTGTTGCGTAATGTACGAGATGTTTCAATGTTTACTTATCATATAAATTTACCTTTAACGTTAATTTGTAGTTATATTGTTAATGTAACTTATTCTGTTCTTATTTATTTTCTATTTACAGGTTGGGTTTTATGGGATAGGCACATACGTTTAACTCGCATTTTATGACGCAATTACATTTAACTATATGTCATGAAGAGAATACGGCCTGAACTAAAATATATTAGATGAAATCGTAAGATGAGTTAATTTTGAAAGTTTTTGTAACGATGGGGGAGAATGTAAGTTTGAGTGTATTTTTACGCACCTGCTTCATTACGTTGATGTTACTAATTTAGGTTTTTACCACTCGTCTCTTATTTGTACAAAGAAAAAAAAACGTCTTGAACTGATCATTAGTGTAATTTTTTTCTTACACATAAATAGCCGCAGATGAAAATCTTTTAATCAGATTTATTCAGTTTTACTCAGTTCCATCATCTCTTCTTAAAAAGATAAATGAGGTCATTAATAATTGTCAGGGTGTTCTACTTTATTTATAGATATACAACTCATCACCAGATTTTCATTTTTATGAAAATATTTTTCCTTTTTTTTGCTTTAAAAAATGTCATATTTGGCACAATCCCAAATATAACGATGCATAACGTAAAGTTTTAACACAATAGATTTGAGGTAGAGAAAATATAGATTACATTCCTTCCATTTTCGTGATTTATAGTTTATGAGGTCGATTCTTTAATTTTCATTTTTAAAGGAAAATTGTTAAGATATCAGCTATTATAAATTTTATATTAATGGTATTATTATGGATATTTGCTTTCAGACTACTATTTAGTGGCTATAAACGATAATATTACCGAATGTCACTTTTTTAGGACGTCTATTAAGTCTTATTTTAATCAAACATTGCATCAAATTGATATCTAATTTAACATTGAGTACCACTCTCCACACCCTCTCTGGATAATATTAATTCATTACCATTTAAATGTATGGAAATAAATATAACATATAATGTTTTGTTAATAAAAAAACACCGTTATTAACCTTTATGGTTGTGTTTTTTCAAAGGATGCCGTTTAAGTGCTTTCTAAGGGCGGAAGTAACCAAAAGTAATTCCTTTTGAAGATATTATTTCCAATGTTGAGCATTCTATTAAATCGTAAGTTAGATAAAAAACCATTAATATACTACGTAAAGCAGAATCTCCAAATAGCAACTTATCCTTTCGTTAGCACCGTGCTTTATCTGATCTTAAACGTAATGAAAATATAATAATATTACAATCAGATAAAGATAATGCATACGAAAATTTACAATAAATTACATATAACAAACTGACAAAAAATCTCATTAAACAAAGCCTTACAAGGGTAAGTTATAAATAGATCATAACATCGTGGCCGATATATAAGGTTGAGTGTGTTAGAAAAATACAGTGCCCCTTTCTCAGGTTACATATTCACCTATACAACAATAAAAACAACAAAAATAAAATTCGAGGTGTTTAATAGTCATCTGTAGCCGGGAGTATGCAACCACTTGGAAATTGCCCATTACAATCAGTAACCAAGGATTATCCTGTACCCGTTCTCTACGCCCACCTCTACACAAATATAAATATAAACAACAAACAACAATGCTAATTCACACAAATACAAGAGTGAGGGAGCCTTGTACTGTCTTTTATTTTAGCAGATTTCCGCTTAACGAGGGAGCTATTTATAGATTAATATTTGAAAAACACATTAAAACTAACACCCGAAAGAAAAGACAAATTAGCGTTGGATAATTCAAAAGAAAATGTACTCGCAAGAATTATTTTGAAGGCAAACTGTTTACAATGAAGGTATTTAATTGACCCTATCGACCTGGCTGGATCAACACAGTAACTGAAACTGCCTCGCCTCTGACTTCCAACTAACTATGTTTACTCCCCCAAAAACCAACACCCCTCTTTCAAAAATAATAAAAAAACAAGAAACATAAATTTACGTTGGAACAGTTTCATATTAATTATTGAACGACATTTCAATTTTAAAAATATGCATTCGTCCGTAACAAGCGCTACATTTAGGTCTCAAGTTTCAACATACTCACAAAGATACCTTTTGATCGCGGTTTGTACCGACACAATTTATAACTACATTTGTGAAGTTTTTACCACAGAAATGTGCCTACAGCGACTTTCAAAGATTCGTTACACTCCCTCAATAAAGGCAGTTCGAGCGAACATCTGTTTCTATCCTAATATGTGTTTTTTTCATCCCTTACTCAAATATCAATTACGTAAAATACAGAAAATAAAATATCCAGAAAACATTATCAAATTACGACTTAATATATAATAAAATAAGTTAAACTCCATTAATTAACTTTTCTATCGCGGTAACAATTGCGATTAAAAAAAATGTTTGTTGCAATAGTAACATTTTCGCGGTCTTCTACCTACACTATCTTCTAAGGTTTACCGAAAGCCGACATACACTGATAGATACTTCATAAATTATCAAACCGTCCACGTCAAAAATTGGTGTTACTAAATCTTTAGTGGATCGAGCAAAACAAATTTGTGATCCTGAATATAAATATTTAATAAAATCACTACAAGCTAATGGATATTCGCTTAAGGATATTAATAATGTTATCACAGCTACTAGACATAACCATAAAGAAAACTAGTGTTTAATGTTGGTACTGGTTTTCTTCCTTCTTTAGAAGTGTATGTTATATTGTTCTTGTGTATAAGTATACATTGGAACTCAAAAGAGATTTTGTAGATTATGTTTGAGAAATCTGCGGTAGCTGAGCATGCTTTAAATATTTCAAATTATGACATTCAATTTGATAATATGTAAATATTGTCAAGACAAACTCATTATTATATATATATATATATATATATATATATATATATATATATATATGTTAAGTTACCACAGCACTATAATACTTTAACAGCAAGGGCAAGTAGACGTAATATATACCAACTTTCAAAAGGCTTTTGATCGAATAGATCACTACGTCATTATAAAGAAATTAAGAGATTTTAGTTTTAGTACATCTTTGTTAGACCTCCTTAAATCCTATTTATTAAATCACATTTCGTATCATATAATGCTGTAATATCACACTCATTTATACCAACATCCGGGGTTCCACAAGATTCTAACCTAGGACCGTTATTGTTTCTTCTTTTTATTAATGATCTGCCTCACCGCATGCAATGTAATACATTACTGTTTGCAGATGACTTAAAAGTATTTCTTAAAATTTCTAGTACCGAAGAGTAAACAAATTCAAGGTGACCTTAATACTTTATCTCATTGGTGTAAACGTAACAAACTGAATTTAAATGTGTCGAAATGTCAGGTGGTCTCTTTCTCTCATAATAATTACTGTATTGAAGACACTCTAAAAAAGGACGACATTAATTAATGATTTAAGTATATTATTTGGCAGCATGTTCTCGTTCTCTAACCACATTAAGGATACAGTTAAACGAGCTTATCAAACTTTAGGTTTTTATTATCCAATCAAGCTCTGAATTCACTAATTTATCAACAACAAAAGTGCTTTCTTTATACATTATTAGTCAGGTCGAAGCTAGAATACGGCGCATTAATTTGGTACCCACGCTATAAAAAATATGAATCGGAAATCGAGAAAGTTCAACGTCGTTTTCTTAAATACTTGCATTTCCGCATTAATGGTTCTTACCCCGGTTAGAAACTATCCACAAGATTCTACTGCAATTTAATTTACTATCAATTAGCACCAGGAGAAAGTGACTGAGTTTAAAGTTCTTGTATAATTTATTGAATCATAATATCGACTGAACTGTACTTTGCAGTTCCACATTTACCTTGAAGATACGCCGCTATTTTTTATTTACCTAAATGCAGCACTAATCTCCTTTAGTACTCCCCAATTTACATGATGTGTCATAATCTTAACATGATATCTAACAAAGTGGATATTTTTAATTTATTTCCATGTCTACTTAAGTTAAAACTGCTTTACTCGTTCAATTTTTGTTATGTAGCCCTAAGTTTGTCCTGTTTTGGTTTATACTGTTTGGACAAATAAACATTATTATTAACATATGTAGTTGAAATTAAAATTAAAAATCATATTAGACGTACTACATTGTGTTTTCACTGTAAAATAACAATAACAATTGAAAAGATTCTAATTAATCATGCCATTAGGACCTACCAGAAAAATTAAAGAACATTTAAGGTCACATAAAGATGTTTCAAACTCATTGTCATCTTCCGGAGTGTATAAATTATCTTGTTCATGTGGAAAAGTATACATTGGAACCACAAATCGTAGCTTTGATACAGGACGTAAAGAACATATGAGATTTTGTAGATTAGGTCAACCAGAGAAGTCTCTGGGTAGTTGAGCATGCTTTAAATAATTTAAATACTGACATTCAATTTGACAATATGGAAATTGTCAAGACAAATTCATTATTATGTTCGTTTACAACATGAAGCTATTGAAATATATAACCATCCTAGTAACTTCAGTAGGCAAGCAGAAAAATCTTAGTTTAAATAGGTTTTGGCATCGTATAATTAAAAAAAGGCACAATGGTACGCCTTAATTTTAATTTTAGCTTTTGGTATGTCTGGTTTTTTTTCTGTGTTTTCCGTGGATCTTGAAGTAAATGCTTTACCAATTATATGTTAAATTACCACAGCACTATAATTTAACATGAGTAGTTGAAATTAAAATAAAAAAATATATTAAACTTACAACATTGTGTTTTCACTGCGAAATAATACTTACAGTTATTAACAAAGGTATTGATTTGTTAGATTTCATTAGATTTTTAATTGATATGTCATAATTTGATTACATTACATTAATATTGAAAATTATATTAAACGTGCTACATTGTGCTTTCACTGTAAAATAATACTTAGAATTATTAACACAACTTTACACTTACATCGTAATGATTAAATTTTGTTAAATTTGCTCTTTGATTATGACATTTTTTACTGTTAGCATTTGACCGTTATAGGATGTTCTGATTTCTCATTTTCAACGCAGTTTAACAATATTTAATGTATTAAGGATCTACTGATTCTTTACTAAAATTGTATTCCATAGTTGGCTTATACATTTATCAAACTGTTATATTAATAAAAGCGCATAGATTTGTGTAAAACTTAAATACAAAAATTCACCATAAAAAAAACCAAAAAAGATATTTTAAAAAAACCAAAAAAGATATTTTAATTACGTGTAATAATGGTAAAAATTTACATTTCCAATATATCAAATATTCGGGAAACGGGCGTAGGCGTAGGCCGTACAAAAACGTAGACATATTTTAGAATGGAATAGAAACCGGATAAAAATACATAAGTAGTCAATATTTTTTTAAGATTTGCATATAGGATTGTATACACTTGAGTGAAAGAGGTAGTTATTATATCAAATCTTGATCAAAGACAAAAATACATGTTCATATATTCTCTTGTTGGGTTTTCATTAGTTCCCAAAATTTATGAATAATTATCTTTTTCTACTTGCACCTGTTAGGGTGTCCTACGTATGGATTATATGGAATGGGATTGAAGACGATAAAACTCATTGCCATGATTTTTAAACATACAAGCTATTTTTACCAAGAAATTACGCTTTAAATCCAACGATTCGATGTATTGAGGATGGAACCATTGATGTCTTTGAAGTGTTGCACATTACATAAAATCGTCTTTCGAGGATCTAGAAATCGACCCTACCGATTAAATCAAACTAGCTGGAACACATTTATGCGAGAAAAATTATATTATGATGGCAATAAATGTTGTACCTATAATAAAATTCTAATAAAATTGTTATTTTGTGTCTACGCAAGCCTTCCGTAGGCTAAGCATAACGTTATAATTTTCACGTGAGAGAACATCTCATGTTGTGATTTATGTATAATTAGAACGCCGAATTCACCTTTCTAATAAAACACAGTTTAAAGTTTGGATTTATATATGGGGTGGCTCTTTTGTGTATATGTATAATTTTTGTAAATGATAAATATGTTTGTACACAATACAAATAGAAATTTGAGTTAACATGACCAAGCCAACCAAAATTTTAAAAGGAGTAATGCAATGCGCCCACTTGTCGCCTACTTTATGTAATCTTAGTGTTAACCATATTTTAGATAAATTATCGAAGCCCGATGTTGCACAGCAATTTGGTTTTTCGCTTGTTTCAGAGTTAAATACTTTTACTATTTTTCCTTTGCTGCTGAGTAGCTTACATTCATGGCAAAAACAAGTTTTAAAAATATTGATTGATTCTACGTTCTTCAAAATCAAAAGCAATGGTTATCAAAAAATGAAATCTTTTTGAATATTTGGAAGTAGATGGCAATGGAATTCAAAAACAAGAAGCAATTAAATTATTTAGGAATTACTTTTTCAGACGGAATTAAATTCAATAAAATAGAAATGATCAAAAATTTTAATACTAAATTAGAGCCACTTAACTCATCCCTCCGTTTAAAGCCATATAAAATATTAATATTCTAAATAATTTTATTTGGCCTTCATTAACGTATGCACAAAATGCTTCTCTCACCAAATTTCCAGGAAGTTTTTTGGCTGATGTTGACAGATTACTTAAAAGTACTGCCCGTCAAACATTAAGCTTACCTGGTGATACACCTGATGCCATGTTATTTACTGCGCGGAAATACAGAGAATTCGAAACCATTTCTACAACAAATTGATCGTTTGTTAAGAAAAATAATCATGTTAGGGCAACATCTAAATTAGAGTGTGAAATCAAAAAATGTTTTCAACATTTACACTTGCAAACCTTCCGACCAACCTAAAAAATCCAGCGCAGAAAATTCGAGGAATTTTAAGAGACAGAGAATTTGATAATTGGCCTAAATTAATTGAAAAAGGAAAAGGTATATTACTTTACAAAATACCCCAACCAACAAATCAGTATTTATACAAAAAATGGTCTTTCTGAATCGGAATGGATTTTGCTGTCAAAATGAATTGTAATATAGCTCCTGTAAGAGCCCTTCCTGACAGATCTCAAGATGGTCCCACTGCAGATACTGCAGTGAGATCGAAACCCTTGCGCACATCTTGGACTCGTGCAACCATGGAAGTCTTCTAAGGAACAACAGAAATAATCAAGTCGGATCACTTGTTACTGCAGAATTGCATAATAATTACGAGGTATACGAAGAAGTTAATTGCCTTGCAGAAAATGATTCCACTCGCCGCATTGACATCTTTACGATAGATATATGTCTAGATTGTGCCTAGATTTTCAATCCTACAATTCGTTTGGAAAAAAAGTCTTCAACAGCCTGAAGACCATTCCGTTTACGTGCCACATATAACATCGGGGAAAGAAATTATTGGCTTGTTTATCGGTACAAGAGGCACAATAGCAAAATGTTTATGTGCAGTTTGCTAACGCTTCAAAATTAAAAGAGTCTGTTATTAACAATGTATTTTGGTTATGAAGAATTCGATTGGCATCCTGAAAAAAATCTGTTTGTCGTTAAAGACCGTTAAAGATTATTAATTACTATACCTTAAAAAACTCATGTAGGCTTTTTACGGTAAGTTTAAAATGACGTCATACAACAAACTGGTTCACTGTGGCCATGTAGTAATATTTTATTAGTTTACAAAGGAATCAGTTTTTTTCGTTTCCTGAAACTTTTATAATAGGATAATCCAAAGACAAAATTAGTCCTCACAAGTCTTGTAGTTCCAGAATATACCTTGTGGATTAATATAGATTTAAAAAGGTTTATTAACAAGAAATAAGAATAAATTGATAAATATTACATATATTCACATTAATTCATCACTTAAGTACTCATCATCTGTATCATCGTCGACTTTCAGATTTATAATGAGTGGAGGAACATCCTCTCGATCAAACACAACTTCTCTGTTCCACAAGCGCTGTATTTCTTCCTCAGTATGTCGAACTGTCTTAGGCCATACATCGAGTGTTATGTTTCGTGGTACCCCTTTCCACACAGCTAATGATTTTTCAGCAGAACTACATCCAAACCAACTGGTCTCTATAGTAATTTTTAGTTATACCCCGGATTTGTTAAATAAGGCAAAAAATGCAATGGTAAGAGAGAAGACGAAGTACACGATGCCCATATTGTTCAGCTAACCTATCAGCTACATACAGGGTGATTCGCGAGGAAGTGGCAATATTTTAAAAATATGCCGAGGAAGCCAAAATAAGTAAAATAAACTCATATGTTCAAGTCCGATTTTCATTTGTTTCAGAGATATTTAAAAAGCAAACAAAAATTTATTACAAAAATAAACAAAATAGCATTAATTTACGAAAAATGTTCGAAGCATTAATTTACGAAAAATTTTCGAAAACACCACCGCCCACTTGGATACACTTATTTGCGCGTTTATAAACTGCACTAGTAGCGAGTTTCAATGAACGATTTTTCGCTCTAATGATAGCTGCTGCATTAAGAATGCGATCTAGTAACGCTTCCCTCGTTTCCACTTTGGTAGCATAAACTAACGACTTCATCCATCCCCAAAGGCAAAAATCGAGGGGAGTGAGATCCGGTGATCTCGGTGGCGAAGGAAGCGGACCGCCTCTGCCAATCCAAAGATCGCCGAAAGTGGTATTCAGAAAATTTCGTACATTATTTGAATAGTGAGGAGGCGCTCCATCATGTTGGAAGATAATTCGTTGTCGAATATTTAAAGGTGCTTCGTCCAATATTTCTTCTAAATGGTCTTCTAAAAAACGTAAATATCCTTGTCCAGTAAGGCGCGCATCTAATACGAAAGGACCGATTAATTGATCATTTAGAATACCGCACCAAACGTTAATGCTAAATCGATGTTGGAAATTGTGTTCTATCGTAGCATGGGGATTTTCGTCCGACCATCGATGATTATTGTGGCAATTGTTAATTCCATCTCACGTAAATTGAGCTTCGTCCGACCACAAAATGTCTTTACACAATCTTCTGTTTTCCCGAATCCAATGACAAAATTGTAGCCTTAAAGGATAATCGCCTTCGTGGAGATTTTGTACTTTTTGCAAATGATAAGCGTTCAAACCTTGTTGCTTAAGTGTTTTCCAAGCCATTGTTTGTGGTATTTCAAATTGGATTGCGATGCGCCTTGTACTTATCTCTGGATTTTCGTCTACCACATCCAGAATATCTTCTTCAAGTCCAACAGCGATTCCGTGTTCTCTTTCAGAAACAATACTTGCACTTGGAAATGTCCCAGTTTCGCCGGCATGTGTAAAAACAGTTTGAAATACTCGCTTGTTAGGAACTCTTCGATTCGGAAAACGACGTCGATACTCCTCCACTGCACGAACATTACTACCATTACAGAACTCATAAACAAATATCATATCGGCATATTCTTTATGACTAAATTTGTGGGGCATTTTTACAACTTCATAAAACTAATGTTGAACAACTGTCACTTTAACAACTAACTGTCAGTTTTCATTTCAGTTGCCTACTTTCACCTAATTACACATAAGTTCTGGTTGCGTAATCCAGAAAGTCAACTCTTAAAAATAAATACCCTGTTAGGGAATTTTGCAAATATTGGCGATAGTGAGAACGTTCTTCGTGAGAATTTATTAGCCGCCAAATTTAAAGTTACTAAAAGGGCAATAATTATTTTAAAAGCTTCCTTTCTGGATTTCGCTCTCAGAATTACGCGCATAAGGTCAATACATCAACGTACTTCGTAATAGGCAACAAATTGATGAGATTTGACATTTTAAGAAAAAGTCAATTTTCCCTGAAACAAATGAAAATCGGACTTAAACATATGAGTTTATTTTACTTATTTTGGCTTCCTCGACATATCTTTAAAATATTGCCACTTCCTCGCGAATCACCCTGTATACTGGTTGACGTTTATGTCTAAAAAGAGATAATTAATAATACCAAATATGAATTACATTTAAAAAGATTTACATCTGTACTAAACCCAACAGAGTTTTTAAAAAGGCTTTATCATATTGTATATTATTTTTACTTGACCACTGATGTATGTCAGCCTTCTTAGACGCTGTTGTAGGTACTTTGTTTATCAGAGTGCTGTGGTAACTGGCATTATCCATAATAATTGTGGAAGGTTGTTCTAAATTTACTAACAACTTATATTCAAACTAACTCAGAAAGTTGTCTTGATTCAGTTCTTCATGATAATCAATATTCCTTGTTTTATAAGAAAATACTAATTCTGCACCATGAATGAATCCTGTAGTACAACCAGCATGAAGTATAATATATCTATAATGCAACGTGATAATTATTATCATAGACCTGTCTGGGATTAAAATTTACCTTGCCCCACCAACGTTTGTCTTCTTTATACTTTTAACATTAGAATCTTGCCAAAAACGACCAGCAGTACCATATTTAAATGTCTCATCAAGGAAAATGCACTGGCACACACCCGTTTTTTTAAGTCGGACATATTCATGTAAAAAAATGACACGCTTTATAGCGATAAGCTCCATTAATCCGCATCGTTATACTTGAAACCAATTTTTCTAGAACCTTCCACAAAGTAGTTTTCCTTGTAAAGTTTTTAAGGTGATATAACATGTTCCTCTGCAAATAACTACACTACATGATGCAAAACAACTGTATGGAGTTAATACTGTACTAACTCTTTTTGTACATCTCGTAAATAACATTTCGAATTGTAGTTTGCTCAAAATTACCCACATCTACGATTGGTTTGCTCCCAGGTCTTTTTTTTTTGTGGGATTCTAAGTACTTCGCCTTTGTTGCATTTAGCTGCGATATTATTGACTGTTGAAAGACTCACATATAAGGCAGTCGCAACCTTCTATAATGAAAAAAATCATTTTACGGATTTTTAAAGCGCGTGGCATAACCTAAAACATTCCCAACAAGCCGCTCATATTTCAGATTTAAGATAACTAAAAAGAGGAGTATTTTAATCATTATTACTTACGAGAGATGTACAGTATTCAATGCCCCTAGGATAGAATATAACATTATTTTTCAACATAATCCCTTTGAACGTGAAGACTCTTATTCCACCTATATTCAAGCATAGCAACACCTTTCTTGAAAAACTCGGAGCCTTGATCACAGAAGTCCTGAACTGCTGCCATAAAACTGCGTTATCGCTCTCAAATTTCGTGCCCCCAAGACTCTGTTTTAGTTTTGGGAATAATAAAAATCAATAGGTGCTAAGTCAGGGGAGTAGGGTGAATGCTGCATTAAACCCAGCGTCATGAATTGCATTCATAGAAAGAAGGTTGTTATCAACTGGGGCGTTGTCTTGATGAAAGAGAATTCCGCGTGCCAGTTTTCCTCTTCTTTTTTCTTTAATGCAATAACGAAGTTTTGTAACTAATGCTGCATAATATTGACCAGTGATTGTGTGGCCACGTTTCAAAAAACCTACCAGTAAAATTCTTTCGGAATCCCTTTAACCTGTAGCCATTATCTTGCCCGCTGAAACCTGTACACGAAATTTGCGTGGAGGGGGAGATTCTGGATGACACAACTTCATACTTTGTTGTTTGCACTCGGGATCGAAGTGATGCGCCTACGTTTCATCAACCGTAACATAGCGATCGAGGAAACATTTAGGATTACGGTTAAACAAGACTAAATTGGCTATTGAAGAAGTGACTCTCAAACGCTTGTATTCGGGCGTCAACATTCGGGGTACCCATCTTGCTGACACCTTATGAAGCTCATTTATTATGGTTCCAATCGTACCATTTGTAAGGTCTGTTATCTCCGCTACACGTCTTGTTGTCAATCGACGATCTTCTCTGATCATGCCATTCACAAAATCAATGTTTTCTTGAGTATACGCAGAATGCGGCCGACTTTAGCATGTTCGCAGGTTGTTCTACGACATTTGAACGCTCGATACCAATTGTTTACTACTTGATAGGAAGGAGCAGGATCTCCAAGCACGCCAACCATATCTGTACGAATTTCTTTTGTAGGTACTTGATGACAGCATGAAGCACTTTTTTCCATTTCCCAAAATCTTCGTGCAACTACTACTTTCAACTTGTACAACTTTGACACTATTAATGCTAACCAAATTGGCAGTTTGTTTGGCAATAAAATAACAAAACAAGTGCGTTTACTAGGGGCAACATATTTGAAAGCCATCTATGTTAGGGACAGCAAATACTGTACATTCCTCGTACGTCTCTAACGGCAGCAACTAGCAAAAGGGGGCCTCCATTTTCACGCTCTTGTTCAAAGTATGTAATGGATCAGAAAGCTTATTTTTGAAAAACGGCCAGACAAATTGGGCATCTTTAATTGTTTATAGTTTACAGTATGTTGTTGTTTTTTATTTGACAAAATTGTTGAATTTATATGCTATAAAAAATTATTATTTAAACACAAATTACACAAATAATCGTTCGTAAATCGTTAATTTTCGCTCAATCTTGCTAACTATTGCCAAACTTAAGAACTAATTTTCCTTTCATGGGTTTATAAACTTTTATATTGGTTGCACTTGTTCACCAAAAGTTTAAATTACGTAAAAAGCCTATTTCACTTTTATGTTATACAGTTTTTAATGTTTATTTTTTTTACACTATTCTGTGTCATTTTAAATCTATATGTTTTATACATCAGATGTTTTGATTAAAATTTTCTTCTTCTTTTATCCGGTTAGAAACCCTGTGTGACGTACCGTACCTAAGGTATTATATTCGAACTTATACAGGGTCCGCCTTTGGGAGCTGGTCCTATGAGTATCTGCTAAACCAAACTTACTATAATTTTGAAATTTGGTGACAGGGTAATGATGTTAGGGCTAACTCATCTAAAATATTTTCACGTTTGTACCACTTCCGGTTATACCGGAAGTCGGTATAGTCGCTTATTTTAAATGGAACACCCGTATGTTAATACATTTTTGGATTCTATGTCGAATTCTAAGGTAAGTTTGTTAAATAAACGAAATTTCAGTCGTTTTAGAAAAACCATTTTTCTAAAAAATTGACAGATGCGGTCTTAGTAATAACTCGTTAATTGTTCTGTTCCTGTCAAACAATTTGAATAAAACTTTGAGGTGTTGTAGGCAAAGGTTTATTGCAACAGTCTGCAAAAATGACATTTGTTTTTCATAAAAATAAAATTATGAATGTCTAAACTTGACTATCAAAAATGCAAGTTACTCAAAAAAATCAAATGGAAATCCCTATTTTTTATTACTCAGATCGATTTAACGTCAAAAATTAAGGTAAGTTTGTTTAAAACTTTATTTGCCTAAACGTAACAGTTTCATACTTATTATCAAAAATCCCAATTTTAAAATTTGTGATAAAATGAGCTACATACTTAAATCTAGTATTCCTTGTTCGTGGTCACCATGGAAACCAAATAATTGAGAATTGAAATAAGAAAAATATTTGAATAAGTTACTGCAAAAATGATAAAATTGATAATTTTGTGATTCAAAAGTCATTTTGCCAAACAGAAATTTTCTAAGTCATTTTTTCAAATTCAATACACAACATAAGTGTAAAAATTTAATACTTTATGAGTAAATCGAAAAAACTACTTTTTACTGCGGAGGTAGTAACTACATACTTATCAGTGCATTCTTACACGATAAAGTTATTTAGTATTTCTTGCTCGTGATCAAATGTACATTAATTTACAATAAATGTTCAAAATGTTGCCCGTTAGACGCAAGGCATTGTTGAACCGTCTTATAACGGCTTCATTTGTAGCCTTTGAATTTCTTGTGGAGAAAGAGCATTTTGCACTCTTGCAATGCAATCTTCTTTAGTCGTTAGTGGTGTAGCATAAACAATATCTTTAATTCCATTGGCGTAAGATCAGGTGACTTAGGTGGCCATGGAAAGGGACCATTATTGGCAAACCAACGATCTTCAAAAATTTCATAAAGTTTCATGGAAACAGCGTTGGTGTTGTGAGGGGGCGCACCGTCTTGTTGGTACCATAAATTTTCCCTTTCTAGATTTAATCGGGGTTGAATTCGAATGTTTAATATCTCAAGATAATTTTCTCCTAGAAATTAAATTTGTAATCATAAATCGCAACAATCAACTATTTTAAACCTCTCAAATTTTCGTTGTAAAAATACACGTCAAAGATTTCGTTATTCCGAATAGCACAAAATACGTTAAAATTCCAAATTTCCTGAAAATGGCATACGCGAATTGGATTGCTATTTTCGTTATTCCAGTAATGCGAGTTTCGGCGATTAAATATGCCATTTTTCGTAAATTTAGATTCGTCCGTCCATATGATATTAGTCAAAAAATTAGGAATTTCTTGTATTTTGAGCAAAATTGTTTCACAAAATTCGATACGTTTCAAGAAGTCCGCTTCTACTAATTGTAAACAGTATGGTCTAAACTTATGTTTCTAAAGAATTCTTCTGATAGTTGTTGGTGTTAAGCCAATATCCGTTTTCGCGTCGTTTGTGGAATTACAAGGATAGGCACGGAAAAATCCTAAACTTATAACTTCATTCTGTTCGTTATCAATAGCAGTTTTTTTTGCGAGGCGCAGAGTGTTTAAATGTGCCAAACTGTTCCAAATTTTGAACCACACGTATTATTGTATCTGCTGATGGTCGAGGGCGCTCAGGATAGCGTTCGATAAATGTTCTTAATGTTCGTTTTACAACTCTATGACATTCTCCGTGAATTAAAATTAAATTCAAATAATCTGTATTAGAATATTCAAGTCGGCCCATTTCATCAAGAAAAACACAAACTGTCAACAACTTTATTAAATTATTGACTACAAAAGAAAAACAAAATAAATAAGCATCTTTATCGTGTAATGATGCGCTGATAATATGTAGTAAACTGGTCCATAGTTTGAATTTTACTCTCCTGGCTATTTTATCGTCGCGGTAGAGCTATATTTCAGTGTGTGTGCTATCATAACAGTGTTGCCTTTGAATCTCTTGTTGGTTTTTCAATTGGTACGGTGCGTTTCGATATTTTGGAAATTCAGGTAAGTGATCAGCTGAAAATTTTTATTTCTATGTTCAGATTTTTCGAATAATCCGCCGAAATGTATCCTTTTAACAAGAATTTGGTATGGATATCTAAAATATACATAACCTCAATATTATCTTATTCTGTTTATACCTAGCTCTACCACTTTGATAAAATTTTTGGTCATTTGTATTTTGATGCACCATGGTCCATAGTGAAGAAATAAGCGGTCCATACTGGGATATGATAACATAATGAGGTCCATGCTGAAATACGCTAAAACATGCTAAAATTTTCATTCTTTGCAGAGAGGATCATGAAATCTATGCAAGGTCTATGCATTCTGCAGTGAAAGATGTTGTAGAAAATCAAATGACATTGATGAGTGCATCCAAAAAGCATGGTGTAAGTAAGTCAGCTTTACAGCGGAAAGTGAAGAAGTTCAAGTTAGCTAATGAAGCTAATGAAGAAAATACATATGATTTTGAAATCGGACGAAGACATGGATTCAAAACAATATTTACAAGTAGAGGAGCAGCTATTAAGCGAGTATGTAATTGAAGCTTGTGAAATGTTTACGGCTTAACATTATTAAATACTCGTGAATTAGCTTACAAGTATGCCATTACTAATAATAAAACGGTGCCTCGAGCTTGGCAAGAGAAGAAACGAGCTGAGTCGAATGGATGAATAATTTTAGGAAACGATACCCTATGTTATCGCTTGAAAACCAGAAGCAACTAGCCTTGGTAGGGCGACCAGCTTCAACAAGCACAGTGTGGCTACATTTTTCAACAACTTGAGAAATGTGATAATGAAACATAATATCCAGCCGAACCAAATATACAATTGTGATGAGACTGGTGTCACCAATGTGCATAAACCCAGGAAGGTACTTGCTAACATTAAACAAAAACAAATTGCAAAAGTGACAAGTGCTGAACGAGGCACATTAATAACAATGTGCGCCGCAATATGCGCTAATGGGACTTTTGTGCCTCCATTCTTTATATTCCCAAGGAAAGTATTTAAGCCTTTCATGCTTACTGGACCTCCTCTAGGATCAGACGGTGCAGCTTATCCTCTGGTTGGATGACAGGCGAAAATTTTGTGAAGTATATCAGCACTTTATCAAACACGTGCGATGCAGTAAAGAATTCCAAGTTCTATTAATTCTTGATAACCATGAGACCGTTACGATGTTCGTGTGCTGAATATGTGTAAAGATAATGGGATTATTTTATTGACATTGCCGCCCACTGCAGCCATAAATTACAACCGCTGGACGTGAGCTGCTTCTTTCCATTTAAAAGCTATTATAATGAAGGAGTTGATGAATGGATGCTAAATCATCCTGCCGTACCTATGACCATTTATGATGTGTAGTGTTGTTGGTATTGCCTACCCTAAAGCATTTACTCCTGTCAATATTCTCAGCAGATTTAAAGTAACAGGCATAGCACCCTGAATTCACAAATTTTTTCAGAGTGATTTTATGTCATCTTATGTCACTGATAGGCCCAAAGAAAATGAAAATGGAAATGGTGACGAAAATAAAGGCTAACGAAGGTGTTCAGGATATGGAAGATGTTCAGGATGTAGAAGAACCACGACATGTCAGCCCAATTCTGGCCCATCAATATAGTAACCCTCAGCAAATCCGGCCACATGCCAAAGCTGCTCCTAGGAAAAACCTTAGGAAAGGCAGAAAGAAGCTACAGTCATCAATAATAACAGATATCCCCGTAAAAGATGCCATGAGGAACAGCATAAAGAAAGATTGACTTAAAAAGCACTTTCAGAAGAGAAAAGCAGAAGGCTAAAAGTTAAACGTCAAGTTTTTAATGACGACGTTAGTTCGAACAGTGACGTTAGTGAAGAGATTTGCAACGATTCTAGCGATTTAGAAAGCTTCACATCAGAATATCAAGATTTGTCTATTCAAGAGCAGGACTATGTTATAGTAAGATACGTGACAAAAAACTGTTAAAAATTATGTTGGTCAGATTATTAAAATAAATGGAGATGAATATAATATCTCCTTCATGAAGTGAATTTGGCGGGCAAATTTGTTTTCCTGACAAACCCGATGAAGATACCGTAGTAGCAGAAGATATTTTACTAAAGCTGCTCCTCCATTAGTGAAAGTACAGCTAGGGCTGCTCGCCAGTTTATGTTCCTGTGAATTTTTCCAAGTTAAAATAGACTAAAAGTGTTTTTTATTAAAATCCCACTATGAACTATATGATTCCCACAATGAACCATGTAGTGGTTCATAGTGGACTAGTGTCCATAGTGGAACTTGTTAAATAACATTTATTATAAATAAAGGATTACTTGAAATTATTATTAGTTTGCTATTCATACCCATGTATAGGTACGCTTATTATAATTTACAAACGCTTAATAAAGGTGCTATAAATTTTTGAAAAAACCGTCCCACTATGGACCAGTTTACCCTATTACCTCCGCAGTAAAAAGTAGTTTTTTCGATTTACTCATAAAGTATTAAATTTTTACACTTATGTTGTATATCGAATTTGAAAAAAATGACTGAAAATTTCTATTTGGCAAAATGACTTTTGAATCACAAAATTATCAATTTTTATAATTTTTACAACAACTTATTCAAATATTTTCTTTATTTCAATTCTCAATTATTTGGTTTCCATGGTGACCACGAACAAGGAATACTAGATTTAAGTATGTAGCTCATTTTTATCACAAATTTTAAAATTGGGACTTTTTGATAATAAGTATGAAACTCTTACGTTTAGGCAAATAAAGTTTTAAACAAACTTACCTTAATTTTGACGTCTGAGTAATAAAAATAGGGTTTCCATTTGATTTTTTGAGTAACTTGCATTTTGATAGTCAAGTTTAGACATTCATAATTTTATTTTTATGAAAAATACAAATATCATTTTTGCAAACTTTTGCAAACTGTTGCAATAAACCTTTGCCTACAACACCTCATTCAAATTGTTTGAGGAACAGAACAATTAACGAGTTATTACTAAGACCGCATCTTTCAATTTTTAGAAAAATGTTTTTTAAAACGACTGAAATTTCGTATCTAGTTGATTTAACAAACTTACCTTAAAATAAGCGACTATACCGCCTTCCGGTATAACCGGAAGTGATACGAATGTGAAAATATTTTAGATGAGTTAGCACTAACATCATTACCCTGTCCCAAATTTTCAAAATTATAGTAAGTTTGGTTTAGCAGATACTCATAGGATCAGCTCCCAAAGGCGGACCCTGTAGTATCATAGAACCTCATAAGTCTGCTTTTCCTATCAACAGATAATTTTCTTTGCGAAGAAAAAATCAAATTTGGTGAGTTACCATTAAGTCATAATGAAAAACTATAAAATCATTGTTTGTGTTTAGAATTGTTCTTGCAATTCAAATCTGTATCATTAATAATTTTTAAATTATTTAGCTGTTTCTATTTTTGCGCGTTTTTCATCTTATTTGCAATTTTTAGACAAATCATCAGTTTGTGTTGTTTAACGCAATTTGTTAATTTTCACATGTTGAAGCCTGTACATATATAATAAGGTGTCTTGCTTTTGCAATGCGCAAATATGTGCCTTAAGTTATAAATATCTACATTTCAGAAAGGGGAAGACGTTTTAAAATTGGGACAACTTGTAGTCACAATCTATTAACCAAGCTCTGCAACGTGGGATTATCATTTTAATTCGAAGACAGTTTCTTAAAACTAATGAAGTGAAATATATGTGTGTTAACTGAAAACAAAAACTTAACGAACCACGTGTATTTTAGGATTTTTAAATAAACAAATAAATACATAGTTTGTCATAACCTCCGAGACAGACCACACAGTATGCATAACTCTGTCATCAGTGCCATTAGGTCTTGGATTACCATCTTAAGATAGCCTTCTTGTAACAATGTACTCACGTCAAAAGCGTAGAATAATAGCAGTAATAATAGCTTTGTAGCTTGTTTTTAAATCTGATTCTGTATGTAGATGCTGGTGGTATTTGCACTTTCAACGTGCTTAATCTTCTGAAATCTTTAACATGATATCAAAATAAAACAAGAACAAATTGATACTATCGCCTGCATACGTTTTATGTTTTGATAGCGGCGTAACGCACTAATTTTATTTTATTATTTTTTATTATATTTAAACTTCTATATAAAGTTACACTGTGCCAAATTTTGACTATATATTTATTTATAGCTGATGTGAAAAAGTTACGGCCGATGATGAAATAAACTTTATACTAACCAGCCGCTAAAGTTAATTGCTAGTCTGGGGTTATATACTGGAACTAAATAGATCTATACGCACGACTACATGCGTGCTAGATAAACTCTTATTGAACAATTGTTAATCGGTTCAATTCATAATTAGGAGTTTAATTTTTTTCAGCTTATTTTATAAGTACACGCGATAATCAATAAATTAAAAGTAACAAATTGTGAAAGAATTTATACTTGTAATAATTTATAGTCTATAAAATGGGTCGCTGCTGTAGAGATACTTGTTGCCAAATTACTGTTTTATAATAAAATTTATAGCAAAAATGTGGTTTTAAAGCACATTGTTTTGAAGAATTTTAGGTATACCATGTGTTAAGAGCTCGCTAACGTAAGTTTGACTGATTTATGTGAGGATTTTATTTACTTGTTTATCTAAAGGCATATTTACTAATTTTAGTTATTTACAATGATTTACACGGCATGTGAAAAAAATATGTGGGATTGTGGGTTTTAAAAACAAAATATTGTGATATAATACATTTAAGAAAGTTACGATTTGTAGGTAACAGATTTCAGTAGGCGGTGAACCTTTCTCAATGAGATGCGACAACGTGATGAATTTGTTAGAACTATTGTTCTGCAAAAAACCGCTAAACTAAATATATACATATATCCATACACACTGTATTGCAACGAGCGTGATACCCTTGGATATTACTTTTGTTTGGTTAAACAAGCTCCAAAGAATAAGATTTGAGTTCTTTTAAACTTTTTTATAATTTCAACATTATTGAATAAAATTTAATAGTGTTATTGTGAAACTTGAAATGATTATTTTTTATTACGTTTTATTAAAACTGAAGGGGTTCAATTTATAAAAACATCATTTACTAGTTAAATTTTACTTTTCGTAAATGAATTTTAAGATTTACGTTCGCGAATTCCTTTATTAATTGGTTGCGGCGGTTAGCTCAAAGTTAAAAAAAAGAAATGCTCACTGTTATCATTTACCAAAGTTAGGCTCATTTCGATTGATTTATTTATCTGGATTCCTATTGAATTGGCCTCTTTCTGCATTTATATATTCAATATTTGTATAAGCTTTTAATTTTAATAATCTTTAGCAATAAAAGTAAATCACATGTTATACTCATTTAATTAAATTCCAAATCTGAACGAAAATGCATCAATACGTTGTTTACAAATATATACAATAATCAAACCTATAATGTAAAACAATATTCTTAAAATCTTTATCAGAATTAAACGTATTGTTTTTCGTTTAATTGTGATAGTCAAATGTAAAGTTTCGATAAAATCAAACACAAAATCGTTTCATTTATTCACAAAAACAAAAAGGGTTCTTACTTGTTATTTTTTGTTGAAAAACTGATGATGTAATGCTTGCGTTCCTTTGACCGGTGAAGAGGCCTCAATTAGGTTATTGACTGCTGGCCCCTTTCTTTTCAATATCTTCTTTGGATCTTTGTTGGGGATGAATACGATTCTAATTTTCTTCCCACAAATTAATGATTTGTGTAAATTATTGCTTGATGTATTTACACTATATCCAGTTTTTACGTAATTGTTTAACTTCAACGACAAACAGCTTACGCTACAAACTGCAATATCCAATCGTATTACTCATCATTAACACTTCGAGTTATTATTCTTTATACTTCGATTTTCCAATTTGGATCGATTACTGTCTTTTATATTTATTGTTCACTATTTACACACAATTAATTACCGTTCTGATACATGCAAACCCGTTATCTTCACTTGTTACGTCACCTTTAATGCGAATCTCAAATTATGGTGCAATCCTTTGTATTATCACCAACTTGCCAATACTTGCACTTTATTATTTTAATACGGAAGGCAATTTTCTACTTCTTCCCTATTATGCCGCTAATTAATTCTTATTTCTAATTTTCACACTTTATAGGACCGCGTGACTATACAATGCCACTTATGCTGCGGCGTCAATCGACCGACAACTATCAACTCTGATCGCTTATTTAATGCAACTCCTTTTGATCGCTTACTTAACGCGACTGTTTTAAAAACTTCACATCATTATTATGACAGCGTCTCATCAACACATCAATGCACTTTCAAATGCCGCGTATTTTAAATATTTTCAAATTGAATATATAGATAACTTATTGAAATAAACTCAAGCTTTTCATCTTAATATTAATTAGATTCAAATACAAATAAACAATAACCATTTCTTTATCCAGAAAAATAATATATAAATATATAACCTATTATAATTTAGCGCGAACTTTTGATTTTTTTGAAGCTCCCGTTACAGTATCTAACAGTAACAATCCATAACTAAAAAAAAAATTCTAGTCCTTAATAAGTAAATATGATGACAAACAATTTTCAAGGCGTAACTTACAGCAAGTGTACCGTGTATCCCGAATTCGATGGTTTTTCGAGGTATCTCAAGAACAACTTGAGATAGAAAGTTGCGGTTTTCGCGTTCCTTTGGTATTTTTTATGAAACGAAAGACGGACTAAACAAAATTTCCATGGCACACTTTTTTTCTGATAAACAGGGCGATTTTGAAAATTTGTCATTTTGGGACCCCCTCGTATCTATGTTAGCAAGTAACATAGAAATCAAGAGATACTAGATATTTTTATGTAGAATCAAGTGGCGTTCGTAACTTTTCTATAATTATTGCCGTTTTTTCAAAATAAACCGTTTTTCTTTAATCGGACACCTTGTATAGTTTTCACAATTCGATTCCATTTATCGTCACTTATCCAAAAATATAAAATTCTATAGTTCTTTTCAACATTAAGTTCAACATTTACGTTATTACAAATTTAAACTTTTTACTAGGGCGGAAATAATAAAAAATCTTTTTTTTCAAAATTTTATATGATAACGTAGCAATCAAATATTATAAAACCAATATAAAAATTGTTCAAATTGACCGCCATTGTGCTTTTAAACAAATTTCACACATTGTTCTGTTCCGCGTTATTGCATCGCCCGGATGTAATTTTTGGACCATATGAAATTTATATGGGTGATGTTTGTGTTTTCTGAGATTTTTTGAACACTTGCTTTAGGTACTCCAATACTGTGGACTGCCTCTCTGCAAGAGATGTTTGGATTTGTTGCGGTAGACGATAATACATGTATTTCGTTAATTTCGCGATTTTCTTTGTTGTAGACTTTTGAACGAAGTTTATAAAAAGAGCCGTGTTCAATTAGATTTGATTTTATTCTTGAAAACATTCTTTTTTGTGGCTGTCTTCTCTCTGGATTTTTTGTAAATTGTCAGTCAAAGCAACAAGAAAGTAAATTTCTAATGCTTCATCCGAATTTTGGTTACAATTTATGTAACAAACAACCGTGTCAACTGCCATAATTACCAACGAATGAATTTCCAACAACTAAGTTAAAAATCAAAACAAATAATCAGAATAACAACTATTAAAATAATTTAATTTAATGTTGTTTAATACAACCCCCTGAATTTTTGCCTGTCACATTCATTTTTTATTCCCTTTCTGACTTGTTAAGGGTGTAATCATAATATGCGAAGGTAAATTTTCCAATCTGTTTTGGTATTGCTAACTGTGTCCCATTTTGGTTGAAATTGTAGGGTATCTCGTTTACGAGCAAAGATGCGGTTTTCGCGACCCTGTTCTACTTTTTCGTGAAACGAAAGATGCCACAAACAGAATTCTTATAGTCCTATTAGTATTTTAGATACAGGGCGAAATTCAAAATTTGCACATTTTAAGCACCCCTCGTAACTGCTTTGCCTTGTAATTTATCGAAATGGTGAAAAGTGGGTTTTTATACAGAATTTTCCGTAGAATTTAGTGGCGTGCATAGTTTTCCCCACAAAAAGTCATCAGTTTCTTGGCAATAAAATAAAGTTTTTTTTATGGAACACCTTGTATATCTTTTATTATATAATGGAGCTTACTCTCAGCTTTCAAAAAATATATATTGTGTGGCACTTATTTTGCATTATTAACCCCAAAAATGAATCTTACGTTAATTTAACATTTTGATAATATAACAAGGTTAAATGTTAGGAAGTTTTATGCAAAAACACAAAATTAAAAACTAAACGTAATATCTACAACTTTACAAGCCAGTATAAATTACTAAACGATATGTTCAAACTGATGACCATTCTGTCTTATACATGCTTCACACACTCTTCCAATTCGTTCTATAGCATTAAACACAATATTATGGTGATCTTGTAGATGTCTCAGAGCTTCTCTAACTGCATTTGTCAAACGTTCAATGTTATATTGAGTTTGGTATATTTTATTTTGCAGTAAACCCATAAAAATAAATCTAAGACTGACAAGTCCGGAGACCTAGGAGGCCATCTTATCGGTCCATTAGTGCCAATCCATCTGTTACCAAAATTGTTTTCCAAAAACGAGCGTATAATTTGCGCATTGTAAGATGGGGCTCCATCCTGTTGGAAATGAATTTGGTTCAAGAGAGCTAATGGAATGTCATCTAATAATTCAGGCACAACCATTTTTAAAATGTCTAAATATGTAGGAGGGGATAAGTTCCCTTCGAAAACGCAAAATTTTATTTTTGATCCTAATATAAAGCAAGAAACGTTTAGACCAAATCGTCCTTGTTGTCTTCTGGGGAATATTTGGTGTTGATTTTCTTGAGACCAGAATCTGCTATTGGGTCTGTTTAAAACACCTGAATTGCTAAAATGTGCCTCGTCTAACCATATGACATTTCTTCCCAAGTTAGTTACTATATTTAACTTGTTTAAGTACCAATTGCAAAATATTAACCTACGTTGAGCGTCGCCAGGATGTAGACGTTGAACAAGCCTAAATTTAAATGGTTTATATTTATGGTGGCGAAGTATTCTTTGGATTTTTGTTTTCGAAACTACAATACTACTGTCTATAGTTCTGCAAGACCTTAGAGGATTACCCTCCACACTGGCTAAAAAGTTAACCTACTTACAAATTTAGATATAAAGTATTCTTTATAAGTTTTATTGCCATTTATATTTTTTCTGAAGCTGTAAGATGCATTTTACCCAATTAAAAAAAATGTTCCAGTTTGAATATGTCTCAAAAACTATTGTACCTAATTTGCATAATTTTTTGTTATTATTTTTGGCATTTCTGCGTAAAAGTCCTTAGATTTATTATAATCGCGTATTTACATATTTATAATTATAATAAAGCAGTCTAGTAGCCCTTTTTTAATACTCAAATATATCTTGGACGTTCAAGAAATACGCGTTTATACTGAGTTTATAGGTTTCATGGCCAACTATATCATCAAAATGTTAAATTATCGTAACATTCATTTTTGAGGTTAATAATACAAAAGAAGTGCCACACAATGTTTGTTTTTTGAAAGCTGAGAGTAATCTCTATTAAGTATATAGTAAAGAAATATACAGGGTGTTCCATTAAAAAAAAAAAAAAAACTTTGGTTTATTGCGAATAAACTGACTTTTTGTGGGAAAAACTATGCACGCCACTAAATCTACGGAAAATTCTGTATAAAACCCACTTAAAATGTGCAAATTGTGAATTTCGCCCTGTATCTCAAATACTAATAGGACTATGACAATTCTGTTTGTAACATCTTTCGTTTCACGAAAAAGTAGAACAGGGTCGCGAAAAGCGCATCTTTCTATCTTTGTTCGCAAACGAGATATCCTACAATTTCAACCAAAATGGGACACTACCTTGTTTTCAAAAGTAATAGTTCACCCAACCTTGCTATACTGGGTTATTAGAAAGTCCGAGAACGGTCGTATATTAAAAAAACCAATCAAAATTAACAATTTTGGACCCAAAGATATTTAAAGATGCTGAGTGTGAAAATATTATCCACGACATTGCCATATTTCCGGATTTTTCAGTAGAGGCTACAGCTTTATAATTTCTAATACAGTACTTTATTTATAATTACTGCAATCGATTCCTCGTGTTACCAAAACTTCAGTTCCCTCTCTCTGCTGCTTTGTGAAATCTCGCAACACTGCATTTTCAGAAAAAAAAAATGTCCATCCTGTGCATTTATTTTGGGATCGGAAGGGTTGTGAGCACAAATTTTGGCATATGGGAGTAACCTAAAGTATTGATTCGAAAACAACTATCAAATTTCAATCATTCTAATTTTAGATAATAGCTAATATTAATAATTAAGCAAACTAAGAAATAGGTAGTTAATAACTAACTTCCAATGAAATATCCAAAATGCGGTTTATTAGATAAAAAGTAATGAAGGCGGCAAGTATATTATTCAGTGCCTGGGTTGTTGTTTTTTACATTATCAGACGATTCCAGTAAACATGATATTTTAAATAGCCTCACAAGGAGAAGTACAATGGGGTCTTGTGTGAGGATCTAGTTGGTCATTCTTGAGAACCCCCATCATGTTTGTGCCAGATTTCGTGAAAATGCCTAAGTCCAGATATTTCCGATCAACTAAATAACCGTCAATAAAATTCTAAAATTTTATCTCAAACATTGACCTTTTTGGGGCATTGGGTATGGAGTTCTGTCATCCACTGAAGGTTATCCCTAGACCAAATTCTACAATTATGGCGGTTAACGTGTCCATTTATACAAAAAGTTGCTTCATCACTAAATAATATCTTAGGAGCAAAATACGTCTTTTGCTGTTTAGTTTGCATAATTTTCCGGCACACACTATTATTAAAATTTAAAAAATACACAAACTGCTGCATGTAATTAGCGCAATAAGTAGAAGAGTTATAGGTTATAAATTTAAAACGACGTTTAGTAATATATGCCCGAACGAAGCATTAGCATTGATTGCTCTGCACTGCCAGAACTTGAACTTTACAATGACTTCGAAAAGTAATAACCTAAGTTATCACACGACCAGATCGTGAAGCTCTAGCTTCAAGCTCTCTGATGTGCAAAGCAAGAAATGCTAAATTTAGGAAGGAATTATATAAACACGGCAATTTTTGCATTAAAATTCATTAATATTATGTACACTGAACTATACTTATGCTGGAACGCGCGTTCTGTCCGCCAACACACGTTATCTCTTTCCCCTCACGGCTTTTCTATGGCACAGACCGCCAATGCGCGTTCCAGTATAACTATAGTTCAGTGGTTATATACATTCTCTAAAATGTTGTAATTTAAATAAAATCAAGCTAAAACGGAAAGCGTTGTATTTTATAAAATAAATTAAAAAGAAGAAAAAGAAACAACGAAAGATATTAAATCATGCGAATTTTTAAAATGTACAAAACGAAAATAAATATTAATATCTTGGTAATCAAAATCTTAAACATTTTGTATATGTTTAGCAGACATTATCATTAAAAGTGTAAAATCAAATCACATTTTTAAAATTTATATCAAATCAGAAGTATTAAACACAATAATATTTAATCAAGAATAAATGTGCATCTTCAAAATACAGACGAGGTAATAGCAACGGTTTCAAAAAAAAAGAATAAATGCTGTAAAACTGATACTAAAACGAAGAAGGGTTAAGATTACTGCTCTCAGCGAAGGTACGTAGGTCCTGCATCATCAGATTCTACCAGGGTAGAGTTGGGTTTCGAGTGACAAAGCAGCTGCCTACATTTACAGGCCCTGATTTGCTCTCATTCCCGGTAGAAAAAATGTTAATTGCAGGTCAGACATATACTGAGGGCAATTGAGCTAGATAAAATTTAAAAGCTGTCATTTACCGATATTATTTTTCATAAATAACGACATAGGTAGATTAAAATTACACAAATCATTATTATTTAGTTTTATTACAAAGCATAAGTTGCACTTGGTACAGAACTATCCTTTCACAAAGTTTAATATATAGCATAAGATCCTTGATCATCATTATTTATTAGGATTGGATCTCTTAACTTTCATAGTAATGGAGTTCGTACTTAATATTAACATGTTTTATTAAAGATATTTTATCTACTATATTATTATTATTATTATTATTATTATTATTATTATCAAACATATGTAAGGCTACGGTAGACTTGTCGGAACGTTTGCATCTGATATGAGGTAAAAGCGAATTTTGATAAGCTGTCTAGTTTTCCCTAAATATGTTTGATCACAGTTGTTTCAATGTTTGTACACTATTGTCTCAAGTACTGACTTTCTTAAATTAACTTAACTATATATATATATATATATATATATATATATATATATATATGCATACATACATACATAACATACATATATACATACAGGGTGTCCCAAAAGTTCGGGGGTGGAAGATTACGCATATACTGTTGATTTAAAAAAAATCTTATAACAGATTATTGTAGTCAACAACAAGGAACATCTAGTAAAAATAATTTTGTATATACAGGATGGCCCATTTTCGAGCACTACACTAAACTTGTGTTTTTTTAATGGAATACCCTATATATTTTTATATATTTGAATTCTCTGTTAAATGATGAGCAAAATGATACAACGTACTATCGGCTAACGGGTAACGGTTCCTACGTTGACATTTTTATGTAAAAAAATTAGTCAATTAAATGGGCCCCTGTTCCACCGTCTTGAAAGATATCGGTGTGAAATTTTGGGATTTGTTTTTCCAATCTGTCTTGTTTTAGCTTCTACATTCATATTGCAGACTCTTTTCTCTGCATATACAGGGTGGTCCATTTTGTTCAATGTTGTATTTCTAATTTTATTTAATGGCACACCTTGTATTTTCTTACAGATTGAAATAGCATTTTTTACGAGCTTTCAATAGATACTCACTTTGTATTACCTATTATTAAGTGTTTTTGAATTATTTAGTGATAAAGTTAAAAATTTTGTTAGTTTTTTTAATTTGTCACAATAGGGCCTATAAAATAAATTAAGGCGATGTCATAATCAGAAAAACAAAAATGAAACAATGCTAATTGCAATAAAACTGTGAAGCTATAGGTTTTGTGGTGCAATACAACATTTTGGACTATAAAAGAACAATCCTTAATCATTATTTACTCGTAGAACAGAATAACTATATAAACCTTGAAATGGAATTAAAGAGCACAATGCATCATGGTAGCTTGGTTTTCGCTTGTCTCTATCTGTTTCTTAACAACTTGACAAATGAAAGTCACTTATAAATAATTCGTGAAGAATTGTCAGATATTTATCTGCATAGTAACTTCGTTAATCATTGGTTATTTACTTAGTGTGCGATCAATTTTTCAAAAAAAGAGCTGATTAATATGATCTATGCTTTGGGAGAAGCTGAAAGGAACTGTTTGTTGGCATCCAAACCCTGAATCGTTTTAACTTCTTCAAGAAGGATTTGGAGAGACAGGAAGTGTCATATACAAAAGAGATATGTAAAAAAACGTACAGTTACAAACGAAGAAAACTAGTTAATAGTTTTGTTAAGTTTAGAAGAAAATCCCTACGTTAAGTGTTCGTCAGATTACGGTACAAGTAGATCTGAGAATACAAAGAATTATAAGTAAACATAAATATCACCTCTACAATTTGTGCTTGCATCAAAGCTTACGACCGCAAAATTTCGCAGATCGTGTCGCATTTTGCAATATTATTATGGAATAATAAGGTTTGTAATCCATTGTGTTCTTTAATTCCATTTAAAGTTTATAGTTATGCTGTTCTACGAGTAAATAATTATTAAGCGTTGCTCTTTTATAGTCCAAAATGTTTTATTGGTCACAAAACGTATAGCTTCACAGTCTTATTGTAATTAGAAATGTTACATTTTTGTTTGTCTGTGAAATACGGGGGTTCCATTTAACAAGAATGAGAAAAATAACATTGAGCAAAATGGACCACCCTGTATATGCAAAGAAAAGAGTCTGCAATCTGAATGTAGAAGTTAAAACTAGACACATTGGAAAAACAAACCCCAAAATTACATTCCGTTATCTTTCAAGATAGCGGAACCGGAGAGAGGAACCGTTAGTCGTAGACCCATAGCACCGCATATCATTTTGCTCATTATTTAACAGAGAATTCAAATATATAAAAATATATAGGGTGTTCCTTTAAAAAAACACCAGTGTAGTGTTGAGCTCGAAAATTAGCGATCCGGTATATACAAAAATATTTTTACAAGATGCTCCTCGTTGTTGACTACAATAATCTGTTATAAGAGATTTTTGTTTAAATCAACAGTATAGGCGTAATCAATCTTCCAACTCCAAATCTCTGGGACACCCTGTATATATGCATATTTAAATAAGGCATATTTTTTCGGAGAACTTGTGTAAAATAAACGTAAAATTAATTCGTCCAATTATGGTCTTTTTTAAAAGAACTCAAAATCTTTAGATCATATGCCTATAGTTTGGGAATGGATCAAAAACCTGATACGATTTAGAAAAAAAAACCTGATTTGGCAATTAATACAAAATCGTACTGTAGAATATATTGAAAATGTAAGGATATTCCAAACACTTATTTGGTTTTTGATCCATTCCCAAAGTATAGGATTTTGTTGGAATAATAATTTGCAAGTATGAAATCGACTTTTACGAAAACACTAAAATGCTACATTCCCAAGTTTTGTAGATAAAATAAAATGACACCACTGAAATGATGAAGTTGAAGTCTTGAGGAAAATTTTTAAAATAATGATCAAATAGAATATAATAATGAGAACCGAAATGATGACTAGCAGAATAGTACTATTAACCATACACTGCAGCTTATTCTCGATAAGCTTAACAAACAAAAAGTATCCATTACTACACTTAGCGAACGATTGTAGAAGTTAGAATATAGCACCCAGGGAGCAAACAAAACAAACAAATAAAAATGGCTAATACAATTATGTCATGGAATGCAAATGAGTTGTTGAGGTATCATCTAGAATTGCAAATAATCCTAGATATAGAAAAAATAGACGTATACCTTGTATCTAAAACTCATTTTACTAGAGAGTCTTATATTAAATTTAAAGTTTACAAAGTATATCACACTTATCCTGAAAATACCGCTAGGGGAGGTAGTACAGTGATGGTAAAGAGAAACTTACAGCATTACGAAGAATTAAAATATGAAACAGAAGAAATACAAGCTACTGCAATATGTATAAAGACTAGTAATTACCCAAAGCATTCTGTCAAATAGTACAATACAAAGAATTTCTTATGTTGCTGGGAAATAAATTCATAGTAGGTGAAGATTTTAATGCAAAAAACACGCATTGGGGATTTAGGCTGATCACAACTAAGGGTAAAGAACTATTAATCGCAATAAAAGAATTATGTTGTGAAGCACTGTCTACTGGAAAGCCGACTGTCCAACAGACCCGAACAAAATACCAGATCTTATCGACTTTTTCATCATTAGCAATATATCTGCTAACTACATACAAATAGATGAAATGTATGCTATGAACACTGATCACTCCCCAATATCACTAACGCCGAGTGAGACTATCATCCAAACAGAAAAAAACCCTATGTTAGTCAACAAGTACACTGACTGGGAAAGTTTTAAACTATCCTTAAATGAAAACATTTATTTAAAGGTTACTTTAAGAAATGATGAGCAGATAGATAGGACAGTTGAAAAAATCGTAAAAGGCATTCAACAAACGGCATGGGAAAATACCTCTGAAACTAAGAGCAGAACAAAAGGAAACAACTATTCGAAAGAAATCAGAGATAGTAAGTAAAAAACGTAAAGCAAGAAGAAAGTGGCTTCAGACTGGAGCTCCCTAAGATAAAACGGTTCTGAACAACCTAACTCAAGAATTAAGGAGAAAAATCAAAGCATTAAAAGAAGAAACTATGTATACCTATTTGAGTAAATTAACGGACGATACAAGTACTATTCACTCTGGAAGGCGGCTAAAAATATTAAAAAAACCCGTTAAGCATATCCTTCCTATTGGGAAAACAGATGGGAGATGGGCCCGAAGTAATAAGCAAATAGTTCAACGATTTGCTGAATATTTAGAAACTATATTTCTACCGCATGAAACTCATGAGTATGAAGAAATAATAGTTGAAGAAACTACGCAAAAAAACGAAGAGATCACACCTTCTGCAGCAAAAGAGGTTAAAGGTACTATACAAAACAATTTAAATCCCAAAAAATCTCCAGGGTTTGATCTAATAGCAGGATAAATTCTACAGCATTTACCGAAGAAAGATGTACTGAAAATTACTAATATCATTAATCCTGTATTTAGACTAAAATATGTGCCCAAACTGTGGAAGGTTGCGGAGGAGGATTACGATACCCAAACCAGGAAAACCTGTACATAAACCCACGTCATATAGGCCATATTGGCCTATATGACGTGGTTATTACCAGTAATATCAAAACTTTATGAGAAATTACTGCACAAAAGACTAACGGCGATCATCGGGAGGAAGAGCTTAATTTCAAATCACCAATTCGGATTTAGAAGCAAATATTCGACAATCGATCAGGTGCATAGGATAACAAATATTATTTTAAAAAACGCTAAGACAAAAGTTTGTGCTGCAGCCTGATCGATAAGGTTTGGCATAAAGGACTCTACACTGAGTTGAGAGGTATGCTTCGCAAACAATGCACAGAAATATTGAAATGTATACTTCAGAATTAAGCAGGGTGAAGCTTATTCCCACATTACAGAAATCAAAGCCGAGGTACCTCAGGAGAGCGTTTTAGGACCGGTGTCGTACCTACTATACACAAGTGACATCTCTGAAGCAGATATCACACCACCGCAGCCTTTGCTGCTATTCTAGCAGTAAGTAGCAGTATTGAGGAAGCGATACAAACACTACAAACCTCCATTACCCAAATCGAACGCTGGGCTAACAAGTGGCGTACAAAACTCAACGATACTAAATCAGTACAGGTTAACTTCACTAATCGACGAATAGGATATATCCCGATAATTATCAACCAGACTGTACCTTATGCTGACACAGCTCGACACCAAGCTAAGATGGAATACTCATGTCAAAAAGAAAAGACAAGAGTTGGACCTAAGATATAGAGAAATGCACTGGCTATTCGGAAGTAACTCTGTCTTGTCAATATACAATAAGCTTTTACTTTACAAGCAAATTTTCAAACGGTCTGGGCATATGGTATCTAACTCTGGGGTTGTATCAAATAGACTAATCTAAACATAATACAAAGATTTCAAAATAAAGTACTAAGGAATATCGTCGTGGCTCCTTGATATGTTAGGAACAGCTATCTACATAGAAATCTCCAAGTAGATTTTGTTGCCACCCAGGTTCAGGAACTTGCAAGGAAACATGAAGCTAGACTACACGAACATGACAACGTGGAAGCTATCCAACTCCTAGACAACAGAAGTGAGGAGACTCAAGAGGAAAAAACCTTTTGAGCTAGTGTAGGTGTAGTGTAAAAAGTAGAGTTAGTGCAGGTATATGTCCGTCTAATTTGCCAAAACCTAAGAAACTAGTGAAATTAGTAGCTTAAAAAGCAGAACCGGTGCTAGTATTGTGTGCTCAATAAAGATGAGTCCGTCGAACGTGACAAAAACTAAGGATCATCAATGTGTGAAGTCTTAGATTAAGTTTTCTAATTAGTATATTAAGTTAGATAAGATTACTCATTAGTCAGTATGACTAGATTCTAATTGTATGAAGTGCTTATTTATAGTGCTTCAATAAAAAAAATAGCAGAATGATAAATAATAAAAAAGAAAGCAATCAAAAGCCCAATATGAAAATCTATGAAACATAGGTTATTATTTGACACTACAGTGGAATTGTAGCTACTGCAATTAAGTTAGGCATAAATTGTTATTTCTAAAGTCTTCTTGACGTTAGAGTAAATTAGTCTCACGATATTTATGCCAACAAACTTGCTTTATACACTTTCTATCATGATAATTACTAAATAACTTCACATTTTCTGAATCTAAAGGTTAATTAATAGAAACGTTTGGCACATAAACTTATTTACGAGAATAAAATGTCGCTTTATTTTTTTAATCTTAAAAGGTACTATTGCACTGCTTTAAACTTTTTTGATGTTGATATAAAGAGCAAATAATGAAAAAGTAATTGCAAAGAGATATATGGCATAACAGTTTTAGAGTAATAAACAAGAACTTTTAAGAAGTATCTTGAAATTTAGAGAGTTTAAATTTTTCGGTACTTTAGGCAAACATTTGTTGAAAAATATTACAGCAACATTTTATCTTACTAATTGAAATGGAAAGCTTTTGTAATCAACCGTCTTTTGACCTAAAAATCTTTTGTAGCTTTCGGATCATAAACTTGAAAAGCGTGAAATATACAGTACATGTGTTACTGAGAAAAATCTTAAAATTATTACATTTTTTAAAACTCCTAAGGTTTGCGTGCGTTTATATGACATTAAATTCTTTACTTTTGTTGATGGTGTGCAATCTGGAAAAAGCTAGCATAGAATAGCTATAAAATTATTTAAAGCAGGTTTTTTATGGTGCACTGAAATTAATTTTCGCATTTACAGTTGGGTTTTATTTACAAGACACCAATCATGTAGGTACACTTACTATAAAATAATTTATACTCGAAAAAATAGCAAGTACTTATTCATTTTAAAAGAAACACTTATCACTACGATTACGCCGCATTAATTGGTTTAAACGGTATTTCTTTTTTGTCTTAATTAAAATCTGGAAATTTACACAAAAAATTATATTTGTTAAATATGTAAATATGTCTTTGTTATACCGGAAGATACACTACATTAATTTGATAACTTTAAATTACTTTAATTGTAATTATTTTTTTTTAGAATGTGTTGAAAGTTACTTTCACACTTCGAAGCAGAATTGCAGTACAATACAATAATAGTACGTGGGTGGAAGGTTGTGGGCTTATTCTAAAGTTTGTTGATGGGATGTGGTGGGATAACCACCTCTTTTATGCTAGCCTGACCTAATGAGCAGAATGAAACGAGACCTATCAGATTATTCAGTACTTATTTTGTACTAATTTGTACCATTAATTAAAATTTTGTTCCCCATGTCGTTTTTTTAAAACCCGTGGCTCTGCCACATTAAGACAAGCTAGCAGGACCACAATAAAAAAACGATAAAAAGAAAATTAAGATCAGCAATAGAAACAACTGAATTTGTCCTAATTTGTACCATAAAAATAAATTAAATATTTTCAGTTATTCAGTGAAAAACAACCCCCAATTGATTTCAGACATATTAGACACAAGAGTAATCCACTCTTTCCTATCAGCAGAATCAATCGCCACATGCACATGCGACGCGGCATAATATGTACCGACAAAATATAAAGTTTTAGATTTTGTACCCCCACCGTTCCTTCGAAAACTACCCTCGACCCTTATTAGGTTCAAGAGTAAACTACTCTTCCCTATCAGCAAAATCAATTGCTACTAGCACATGCGACGCGGCATAATATATACCGACAAAATATAAAGTTTTAGATTTTGTACCTCCGCCGTTCCTTCGAAAACTACCCTCGACGCGTATTAGGCTCAAGAGTAAACTACTGTTTCCTATCAGCAGAATCAATCGCTACTTGCACATGCGACGCGGTATAGTATGTACCGACAAAATATAAAGTTTTAGATTTTGTACCCCCGCCGTTCCTTCGAAAACTACCTTCGACCCATATTAGGCTCAAGAGTAAACTACCCTTTCCTCAGCAGAATCAATCGCTACTTGCATATGCGACGCGACATAATATGTAACGACAAAATATAAAGCTTTAGATTTTGTACCTTCGCCGTTCCTTCGAAAACTATCCTCGACCCCTATTAGGCTCAAGAGTAAACTACTCTTATTGAAATCTGAATATTTGCATTTTGACGGCATATGTTATTTCGCGTCGTATATGTCTATAAGGATTCTGTCGATAAAAAGTACGTTACTCTTGAACCTAATAGGGGTCGGGGGTAATTTCTGAAGGAACGGCAGAGGTAATATATATATATATATATATATATATATATATATATATATATATATATATGATTTAATAAAAAACCTTATAACAGAATCTGTCTAGTTTTAACTTCTACATTCAGTTTGCAGACTCTTTTCTTTGCATATACAGGGTGGTCCATTTTGCTCAATGTTATTTTTCTCATTTTTTTAAATGGCACACTCTGTATTTTATTACAGATTTGAATAGCATTTTTTATGGGCTTTTAATACTCACGTTTTACTACCTATTCCTAAGTGTTTTTGAATTATTTAGTGATAAAGTTGAAAATTGTAAACGTTTTTTATTTTTGTTGAATTTGTCACAATATAAAATAAATAAAGACAATATCATAATTCAAAGAAAGACAAAAATGAAACAATGCTAATTGCTATGAAACCGTGAAGCTATAGGTTTATGACAGAATTTGCACTATAAAAAAGCAAAGCTTAATAATTATTTACTCGTAGAACTGCATAACTATAAACTTTAACTTAAAATTTAACTTAAACTTTAAAATGGAAGTAAAGAACACAATGAATTACAAACTTTATATTAAATGTTCAAAAATGTTTCCATTTGCATCAATGCCCAATGTCAACCGCCTAATAAGGGTTTGTTTCTTTGACATTAAAATTATCGCACACTAAGTAAATAACGAAGTTTCTATCAGATAACTATCTGACAATTCTTCACGAATTATTTATTAAGTTGCTAAGAAACAGAAAAAGACAATCGAAAACCAAGCTACTGTTATTCATTGTGTTCTTTAATTCCATTTTATAGTTTATAGCTAGCAGTTCTGCGTATAAATAATTATTAAGCGTTGATTTTTTATAGTGCAAAATGTTGGATTGTTTCATAAACCTATAGCTTTACGGCTTTATAGCAATTAGCATTGTTTCTTTTTGTTTTTTTGTGAATTATGATATTGTCTTTATTTATTTTATATTGTGACAAATTCAACAAAAATAAAAAATGTTGAAAGCCCGTAAAAAATGCTATTCAAATTTGTAATAAAATACAGGATGTACCATTTAAAAAAATGAGGAAAATAACATTGAGCAAAATTGACCACCCTGTATATGCAAGAGTCTGTAATCTGAATGTAGAAGTTAAAACTAGACAGATTTTCACTCCGATATCTTTCAAGATGGCGGAACAGGAGCCTACTTAATTGACTAATTCTTTTAATTCTTTTACATAGAAATGTCAACAACTTAGGGACCGTTAGTCGTAGTCCCATAGTACCTTGTTTCATTTTGCTCAGAATTTAACAGAGAATTCAAATATATAAAAATATATAGGGTCTTCCATTTAAAAAAACACAAGTTTAGTGTAGCACTCGACACCCTGTATATACATATGCATATACATATACATATACATATGCATATACATATACATATACATATACATATACATATACATATACATATACATATACATATACATATACATATACATATACATATACATATACATATACATATACATATACATATACATATACATATACAGGGTGTCCCACGACGAACGACATCAATCGATTATGGAAAAAGTATAAATAGGAAAAATCTAAAAATTTGGCTACTTACTAAAGTCGATGGGTGACATCCATCTAAAATGTTCTCATCAAGATTACAGCACTTCTGGATATACCGGAACTGGATATTAGCTTGCTTATTTCAAGTGGGACATGCTTTATGCTTAATGGCATATACCTAACTCTAGCCGTTTTTGAGATATTCAATGCAGTTTTCAATAAAAAATGACAGTTGCATCGCCCAACAAAGTTGCCTATACTGTTCAAATGGCAAATTATGTTGCAGTGAAACTCTAAACTATTGTAAACAAAGGACTGTTGTCGTTTACAATGTGAACTTAATAAAAACTAGAAATTAAAAAAAAAATCATTTCATTAAATGTTCATTAAACTGCGCCCTTGAACTTCATGACACTTTTCGCACCTTCGGATCATTTGCTCGTGCGTTGCCCCTCTTATTGAATTTGGACTCAAAGAGCGAAATGCGTTTTGTACTCTCTCCATACATTTATCCTTCGTTGTTAAAGGAGTGTTGTATACTTCACCCTTAATGGCACCCCATACAAAAAATCTAAAACCGATATGTCTGGTGAACACGGTGACCATTGAAAAGGTCCGTCATTAGCTAGCCAATGGTCCTCAAATGTATGCCGTAGGAAAGTATTCACTATATGACCATTGTGAGGCGGTGCACCTTTATGTTGCTATAGAACTTCAGTTCTATCGGCCAGAGGTAAATTATCCATATACTCAGTTTCCCACTCTTCTAGTATTGCTAAATATCGTTCACCTGTAGGAACATAGGACATATTCATTTCTGAACATTTACATTTTGATAGAACTTACCGTTCAAATTTTCGTCACAGAAATCTATCATAACAATTTTTCTTACTGTGCAATAAACTCCAGTTTTTTTTTTGGAAGTTTCGTTCTCTAGGAGCATGAGGGTTTGCGTCACTCCAATGGTGCGAATTATGTCGATTAAGCATGCCATTTTTAGTGAATTTCGCCTCGTCGCTCCTAATTATGTTATTCAAAAATCGTTCGTTTCCGTAGTGATTAGTAAGTATAAATTCACTAAAAAGTAGTCTTCTCAGAAAATCACCGTCTTTTAAATGCTGTGCTAGGGAAAATGCGAAAGGATGAAACTTGTGCTTTTTCAGAATCCTATTAATTGAACTTTTTGATACTCCTGAGTCGATCGAAACTTGTCTTATTGACATCATTGGATTTGTAACCCAAAATTGCAATTTCCATATATTCATTGTTAAGAATAGGTTTAGCCTCGAGTTTAGCTTTAACAATTTTTCTTTTAACGGAACTGGTATTTTTTAAATTTTCAACAATTTGCTTAGCGGCTTTCGGTGATAGATTCTTTTTTTCTGGATAACGAGCAGCAAACGTCACACGTTCTATTCACAATTTATCACATTCTCCGTAAATAATAAATAAATTTAAATAATCTTTGTTTGAACATCCGAGTCGTGATGGAATATTTTCAGTTATCGAAACTAATGTCATTGGCATATCACGATAGTTTCCATGATGATTGGTTGGCAAGAGCATTACCAGCTAAGATTAAAAATAAGAAGTTCAACAACACAACCGAATATGGGCATGTGAAACCGCATAAAATGAAAAGGGTTAGATTTAGGTATACGCATTTAAATTGAAAATCATAGTTATTTCTGGAGCTAAACCCAAATCCGATGCACTAAATATGGGTTCCAATTTAAAAAAAATGACTTTTTATATTTATTTTTGAGTTCCAAATTCATTATTGTTTTTCAATCATCCTATATACAAATACTTCATTGCGCATTGTTAGCGAAGTAAAACAGTCCTTTGTTTACAATAGTTCAGAGTTTCACCGCAAAATAAATTGCCGTTTGGACAGTATAGGCAACTTTGTTGGGCGATGCAGCTGTCATTTTTTATTGAAAACTTGGAATATCTCAAAAACGGTTAGAGTTAGGTATATGACATTAAACATAAAGTATGCCTAGAATTGGATGTAGAATCCAAAATTCAACAATATACAGTGTGTTCCATTTAAAATAAGCAAGCTAATATCTACTTCCGGTATAACCAGAAGTGCTGTAATCTTGAGAATATTTTAGATGGACGTCACCCATCGGCCAAATTTTCAGATTTTTCCTATTTATACTTTTTCCATAAGTGTCATTCGTCGTGGGACACCTTGTTTATATATATATATATATATATACATATATACATATATAATTTCAGATTTTGTACCTCTGTCGTTCCTTCGGAAACTACCCCCGACCACTATTAGAGTATTAGAGTAAAGTACTTCTTTTTATCGGCAGAGTGCTTGTATACATACACGACGCGAAATAATATATACCGTCAAAATGTCAATATTCAGAATTTAATGAAAAGAGTAGGTTACTCTCGAGCCTAATAGGGTCGAGGGTAGTTTCGTGTACAAAATCTAAAACTATATATGTTGTCGGTACATATTATGCCGCGTCGCATGTGCAAGTAACTATTAATTCTGCTGGTGGTTTACTCTTGAGCCTAACATGTCTGAAATCAATTGGGGGTTGTTTCTCACGGAATAAATGAAAATGTCTAATTTATTTTTATGGTACAAATTAGTACAAATTGAGTTCTTTCTATTGCTGATCTTATATTATATATATATATATATATATATATATATATATATATATATATATATATATATATATATGACACACACACACACACACACAGGTTGCCTCAGCGAGACCGTTCATTAGAGGTTTATGGGGTTGTGGCCCAAATAAAAACTAACGTGATCTACTTAATTCAATTAATGCTCATCCATTTATTATAACATCTTAATAAATATTTACCAGACTCATTCTAAGGTGTTCCTATTTTTATGTTATTAATCTTGAATGCTAAGAGCAATGTATTTTGAACTAAATCAAAAAACCCACCGACAACGGTAAAATTACGAAATTGACTTATATAAAATAAACACTCCTTAGTAGCGTAAGTCTTATGTGTGTAAGAAATTTTGAATCAACATTTACCTGCCGAAAATACCAGTATCTATAAATATAATGAACAGGTTTAAAAATATACTGTGTGTATGCGTGTGTATGTATGGTTCATTAACTAAACGCATTGCTGTACTAATGATAAGCAAATAAGACAACCAGACTGGTTTGTAACAAGCATAATGTGTATATGTAGATAAGGAACGATCATAAACCATTTAAAATCATACCTTGTAATTGATTCTGGCATTTCAACAGGGGAACCGTCATTGTGAAGAATCTTGACTTCACAAATTTCAACAGCCACATTTTCTAAATCCTTTGTTTCCGTAGAGTGGATATGCCCATTAAAAAGATCTATAAAGCGTAAGTTAAGGTTAGGACAACATCCTGTCTTTTGGAGTACCGCAGGTGGAAACCATTTAGGCGTGACATTTAGAGCAAGAAATTCTATACTTTTATACACCTGTACCTTGTAAAATGCTTTGTAGTTCCATATCATTATTAATCAAGCAGAAGTTATTAAAAATTTTCTATTCGACAAATTCCGAGTTAATAAAAATGTCTAACATGCTTTTCTGCTGTATAACTTTTAATAGTTTTGAAAAATAGATGGGATGTAAAAAAATTATTTTTATGCTTTTTAAATTAATTGGACACCAACAAGTGAATATGTTAAGAACTAAGATTAATATTTCTACATTTTTAGATGCTCGTGTTTTGACGGGACATCTTTCTACCCCAGATAGATGCCTTCACATTTGTTGTATTTATAACACTATTTTCATAACATATGTAACAAATTAGATCTGTCCCTAAATTTTCATTCCATTTTGTTTTTATGTTGTGTGAATGTCATTTCTTTGCCCAAGAGAAATGATAATCCGAAATTCTCTGTTTTGAATAATTATTTAGATGATTTAAACTGTTCACATGTGCTTTCGTATCAATTATTAACTATTTCATTAATGTTGTTTAATATTTTTTATATCACATGATTTATGGCTTTCTCGTCAAGTATCTTAACTACTGTCTAATAAAATCTCGCACTACAGTACCTTTTTGCCATAAAAAATGATAGCCTTCTGACATATATAAAAAAGAGGTTGCATAGTTATCCTAAAAAATTATAATTAAAATAATTTAATTTTTTTAAGTTTGTAAGTTCTGTCTGGCACGAACGTCTGTTTGACATAGAATATTGTTTTTGTTTTTACAATGTTGTCTATTTTCGTAATGAACTTATTATAAAGGAGGTTGCATAATTATCCTAAAAAATTGTTATTAAAGTTATTTCATTTCTTTTAATTTCCATTTTGTTGGCTGGAACGTCGTGTGGTGTTCCGCATCAGTTTTTTTCTTATAACCATAACACTATTATTCATGACTTATCAGAAGAGTGTCACATATCTGCTGTACAACACTTTTTAGATGTTATCGAAATAATGATAGTAAAACTACCCAAGATAAAATGGAAATTAAACAAAATGGAAATTAAAAGAAATGAAATAACTTTAATAACAATTTTTTAGGATAATTATGCAACCTCCTTTATAATAAGTTCATTACGAAAATAGACAACATTGTAAAAACAAAAACAATATTCTATGTCAAACAGACGTTCGTGCCAGACAGAACTTACAAACTTAAAAAAATTAAATTATTTTAATTATAATTTTTTAGGATAACTATGCAACCTCTTTTTTATATATGTCAGAATGACGTTTAAAACTTCATATCAGATTAATAGACATAAATACATGTTAACTTAAAAAAAATCCAAAGCCCGCCCGCTTCTAGAAGATATCAATAATACGGTTTAACCATCTTCATTCATATGTAATTAATTTTAATACTTATCTTGCGTTATATTGAGAAACTTTATAAAGAAAAGTTATGTAAAATTAAATTTTCTTTAAAAAATATGTTTACACTTTTTCTTATAAAATTAATCGTTATTCGGATAATGAAAAAAAATCTACCTTAAGAATTTTTTTCCGTTAAATTACGCGTCATATCAAAAAATTACATAGAACATAATTAATCGATATGATCGATATTGATACCAATACTTTCCGGTTTGATTTACATATAATGTATCACAGTTATTATGCCGTGAATTTTGTATTAAAAAATTTGCATTGCACATTTAACAAATACAGTAATTACACATTAATTAGCTGTTTCGCAATAAGTCTGATGTTTTATGGACACGACTATGCGCATATTTCAGTATACCACCTTAAGAAAAAAAACGGTAATCTTCCAATTTTATCTCAACGAAGATCTGTAAGGAACAGTTATAAATATAAATACCATGTAGGTAAATAAACTTAAACAATAGCTGGAAATTTTATCATTGTCAAGGTTCACTATTAGAAAAAGCATTAAATATATACAATATTTATGACTTTTCAATGTTTGAACGTCATTAATAACAATAATGAATTTGAATGTCTTATACCTATGAGTGACCAATATGGTAATGTGAATTATGTGCAAGTTTATTTATTATTATTTTCGCTTTTGTTTCTTTGTAGCATGTAATATTGCTAAATTAGTAACAATAATTGTACACCATAAATTATGTATTTCTAATGGAGTAGTTTTTAGTTACGTATTGCGTCTGTAATAAACGATGATCCATTGTTCTAACATTCTGCGATGTTATTATCATATTCATTTTTCTAAGAAATTTTAAAATATATTAAATACGTATAAATACGTACAAATTATTATATAGTTCAGTTGTAGATAAATTGAAGATGTAATTTTATACTATAAAATAATGCAGAACTGTAATAGTTATGCACTAAATAAACAAACATGGTACTGTTTAATTAACTATTACCGTTTTACACTATTACAGTAGTGGTACAAAAAAGATTTCAAACAATACTTAGTTAATAATTTTGACACGAACACCTTATACCTTTTAATGCTTATCATTTTTTGTCCTCTAAATAAAATAAATCCATACAATGCTGCTAATAATCATAAGTAGTACCGGAGTACTTGTCGCCCCCATTTTGTTTTTTGTGACCTCACCTCTGGAGGCACTTTAACTTTCACTTTTTATATATATACCCTCGTGTGTTTTTTTTTGTCGGACATCTTGTTGATTAAGGCCTTAATGCTATCTAAACAGCTATAAGAGCTTGTGTTAGGGTCTGCGCCCTCTTGTCGTGGCCCCCCATGGCTAGAAATAGTATAATAAGGGAGCCCTAATGCTAACATGTAAGACAGCTACAAGAACTTGTGTTAGGGTCCGCGTCCGCTTGTCGTGGCCTCCTTGTTGCGAAACTTGAATTTGTTTGTAGGGCCATCTAGTGATGCATGGACTAATGAATATTTTTTCTATAATAAAGGTAGCGTCACCTAGTTGTATATTTCTAGGACTAATTAGGGTTTATTTGTGGCGCCATCTAATGTTGTATAGACTAATGAAAATTTTCTGCAATAGAAGTTGATCATGCAAGGCTCTCTCTCGGCTCTTTCTCAAACAAACAAATCAATCAATCTCAATCAATCAACTAAATCAATCTCAATAAAACCATATCACACCTTACAGTTTACGGAAACCAGCTTACAATTCAAAAATACTGATTGGTTTAATTAATTACAGTTTGCTTGCGCAAAATCAGCCACAGTTCAAAAATACCAAACTGCTATAACGGAAATAAAAGACAAAAAGTTTTAACGGTTTATTATTATACACTGTGTCTCTTGAATTTCTGGACATAGGGAATTCCATGTTAAAATAAACTATTGTAAATATTGGCTCTCCTAATTATTTTACAGTAAAATGTCAAATGTAAAACTTCTTAAGGAAAAAGGCTGCTTCTTATGTTACAATTGCATTTACATTTGGTTCATCCGTTTTCGAGAAAATTAGGAAAAACTTAAGGGCTTTTTCGTAACTGGTCAAGGTTGCTTTGCTTTAGACAGACAATGCTAACAATAATTATTATTAATTGTCATTGTAAATCATTCATTGTTCAAAAACAATTCATTCATCATTAAAACTTTATTTGGGACAGATTATTACTTTTTAAAGAAAAATTTGTTAATAAAAATGAATTATTACACCATTGAAGAAAAAGTAAAATTTATTGAATGGAATTACTCTGGCAATTCACTTAGAAATATCAGATTTGGCCACCGCCAAAATTTTCGTTACTGGAATACTGAAAATTTGCATTTATCAATAAAGAGTAGAAGTCAATATCGCAACACAATGTATGGATTGGCATACTGGGCCATAGATTAATAGGTCCTTTCTTTATTGATGGTACGTTGACTGAGAGCGTTATCTTCAGCTGATTCAAGAAGAAATTGGCCCAGCGCTGTTAGACTTGAACCTGGAGGAAGACATTTGGTACCAGCACGATGGGTGTCCAGCACACAATAGTGTAATCGTACGTGAGTTTCTAGACTTCACGTTTCCTGGCTGTTGGATAGGTCGAGGTGGTACCATAAACTGGCCAGCACTCTCCCCTGATTTGGCTCCCTGTGACTTTTTCCTCTGGAGTTATTTAAAAAACAAATTATACAACAGTGAAAACTCGTTTAACAGTCTGATCGACTTAAAAGAAGCAATCTTAGCAAACAGCCACGAAGTCTTCCAGTGCATGCTCGCAAACGTCCGGCGAGAGTTCTATGATCGACTTGGATATTGTTTAGCTGCAAGCGGAGAATTATTTCAACACTTGATCAAATAGTAGAAATGATGATTTTTTGTTATTTATTTTTCAATTTTCATAATTAATTTGTTTATTTAGAATATCATCTTCCTGTTTATAACCGACTTATTTTATTTGTGCTTCTTATTGTATTTATCCTGACACTTACATGGCTTATTAACGTTACCGGTTACGAAAAAGCCCTTAAGTTTTTCCTAATTTTCTCGAAAACAGATGAACCAAATGTAAATACAATTGTAACATAAGAAGCAGCCTTTTTTCCTTAAGAAGTTTTACATTTGACATTTTACTGTAAAATAATTAGAGTCAATATTTACAATAGTTTATTTTAACATGGGAATTCCCTATGTCCAGAAATTCAAGAGACACAGTGTATGCGAATCAATAACGTACCGTATATAACGTAACAAATACGTACCGCTTAATGCTATTAATTAACTAATTAATAAATAGCGTAACACACAGATCTTTCTCTAATTAACTAAACAAACAAGTGGAGATCGAGTCTGTAGAATAAGAGTTGATGCTGAGTTGGTTGGTTTATGACAGCCTCCTCCTACACATTAAAACCTTTATTGGCATTTTTGTGAACAATGTCAAGTAAAATGCATATAAAAAATAATACGCATACCTTCAGATGTGTTTTTCTTTCGGCTGTTCTAATAATAACTGTGTTGGAGAACTAAACTAAATATTAAAATATTTTATACAGTTCACTAAACCCGCTTTGTGTTTTTACATATGAATAGTTCATATAAAACTGGCTATTGGTTTCTCCCATCATTAAGTAATTTGTAGAATGTAAATATGTATGCAAACCTAATTATCTCTATCTCACTTACTGCAACTCGTATTTACCTTGCCTTTCGCAGATTACTTAGAGCGAACTTATATGAATTTATATAAAACGATGTTTTGTTATTTACACCGTACATTTAAAAGATTTCACCTATATGATAAAACTGTTTTTATTGAATGCAGTTATTATTAAACAGCTATACAATTTCATTTATATGAATTGGAAAATAGCTATCAGCCGCCGACATCGTGTTGATTAATGTGTTTACAAATATTTTAAAATTTTGCTGGTTTCGAATAAATTTTGTCCATAAAATCCAAATTTTGCAATTAACGTGTCCGTGCCCTATCACACGTGTGAACCGTATAAACTGTTTTTCTGAAGTAATTCAAAAGATTTTACTATTTTTTAAAATTGATATCGATAGCTTTTTTATGTAGAATCCAAGAGTACAATTTGTATTCGAATTAATTTTGTCCATAAAATCCAAATTTTGCAATTAACGTGTCCGTGCCCTATCACACGTGTGAACCGTATAAACTGTTTTTCTGAAGTAATTCAAAAGATTTTACTATTTTTTAAAATTGATACCTTTCCTTTTCTCAGACTACTTAGAGCGACCTTATATGAATTTATATAAAACGATGTTTTGTTATTTACAACGTACATTTAAAAGATTTCACCTATATGATAAAACTGTTTTTATTGAATGCAGTTATTATTATTAAACAGCTATACAATTTCATTTATATGAATTGGAAAGTAGCTATCAGCCGCCGACATCGTGTTGATTAATGTGTTTACAAATATTTTAAAATTTTGCTGGCGCAAACTACATTAATGTCTAAATTAAATATAAGGTGAAATAATACTCATTTCTACCCTGATACAATGGCGCTTTTTTATAGAGGCAGACTCTCTATCTAAGCGGTTAGCACCTATACATTTGAAAAAATTATGCCTGATTTATTTGCATGTTCAATTACACACCCGTGTACTTCACGTTATATTGCATTTTACCAGCAGGGATTTAATATCCATGCTAATTAAACACTTTTAAATTTTCTAATCGGAAATAAGAGTGACGTAATTTAGCTTATTTGAAATTTCATAGAGAGAGCATCGCTATTATTAAGATTTAAGATACATTTTACCTCATTCATCTCATCGTTTTTCATCTTGAATATGATATTAATAATGCTCATTCAGTGGTATTATATGTTAAATACATGCAAATGGGTTCACGGAAAGTTCATCGACTGCAATTTATAGACGGAAAGTTCACCGACAACACTTCACCGAATGAAAAATGTACCGACCGGAAAGTTCACCGACCCGCAGTTTGTCGAATGGAAAATTCCCCGACTCTAAAATTATATAAATAAATATAAATAATTTAGGTATCATTTAAGTAGAGATAAATCTAAATAAAAAAAAGAACTGTTTGAAACTGAAATCGTTCAATTTTAAATTAGTTCTGTAGGGCAAACAAAATCGTTCGACAACTATCTGAAATATTTAATTCGAATTTTATTACCCCATTAGCATAGAGTCTATGCCATAGACCGTTATTAGAATTTTCTAGCAAATTAGGTAGCAATTTTAGGACCTTTAATCTTTGAATAATGTGTTTTGGCTAAGTTGCCTTTTAATAAAATCTCTATCGTCTTCTAATGTCGAAAATAAGTACTACTTAATGTGTTTTAATTAAAAATAAGATGTAATTAAAATGTAGTAACAACTCATCAAAATAATCTCTTCTTAATGATACCGATTATCGGTGGTCTTAACACGATTTATTCAAATTATGTACTTATTGGTTATATGGATTATGTATTAACTTGATAAACAATATTTCGTGAATAAATTTGGTGGTAAATTATTTATATAATTTTAGAGTCGGGGAATTTTCCATTTGACAAACTGCGGGTCGGTGAATTTTCAAGTCAGTGAACTTTCCGTTCGGTACATTTTTCATTCGGTGAAGTGTTGTCGGTGAACTTTCCGTCGATAAATTGCAGTCGATGAACATTCCGGACACTATGCAAATGATAATATACAGCCTTTATTTGCTACTATTATTATTACATAGATGTGAGATTGTTCTTAAATTAGCTGTTTTCAGCGCGACCCTGGAAATACTACACACGCTTTCAAACCTTCTTCCTCGTTCTCAGAAGCTGTACCGTATTCATCTTATTGAATTTATCTTTACCCGATTTCGAGCCAGTAGTACGTTTTCTATTTTATCTTGAGATATTTTCTATTGTTACTAATTTAACGAACTACTAATATTTGCAAATATATAAATTACAATGTATTTGAAATGACCCTGCATTATTGATATTTTATAGAAACGGTCGACCCTGGAATTTTTAAATGTTAATCAAGAAAAAAAACAGATATAGGAACTTGCTCTCGGGACTTCGCCTCTTGCCGTGGCCCCCATGGCTGGCTGGAAATAGTATTCTAATAAGGGGGTTCTAATTCTATCTCATAAGGCGAGTATAGGAACTTGTGTTAGGGCCTGCACCCCTTGTCGTGGCCCCTTAACGATAAATAGTATTCTAATAAGGGGCCCTAATGCTAACTTATAAGACAAGTATAGTAATTTGTGTTAGGTTCTGCGCCCTCCTGTCGTGGCCCCCTTGTTGCGAAATTTGAATTTGTGTCTCCATCTAGTTGTGTATGGACTAATGAATATTTTCTATAATAAAGGGGGCACCACCTAGCGTTATATTTCTAGGACTAATTAGGGTTTTGTTTGTGGCACCATCTGTAATAATAACCAAACCTGCCGCCCCTTTTCACACCGCTTTCCACCTATTCCACCACTTACATCCCGGAATCACATATTCTTATAACCACCCTTTTCGTAGTCACGTTTATATGAAACGCTCTTGGTTACTGTTAGCACCGAGTCCGGTATATAAATGGGCTTAAGGTACGTAGTACGTAGTATTAGTTTGCCGGTGGCACCGCCCGGTACTACTAATTATTGCGACCCCCAGAAACTCTCTACAGTTGGATACAACCACCCTTAGCAAAAGAGAGAGGTAGTATAATTCAGACCAACATCTTGGCGGCTTTTGTACCGAGGTGGGCTTTTGAATTATTCCAAACGACGTAGTTAGTTCGACGAAGGTCTAGCCCCGAAAGTCTAGCTACTTCCACTCAATCAAACCCCCTTGAAACCGAAAAGCCCCTTTACGCGTCGCCGGCAGTTAAGGCGCCGAATACGATTTACCCTGTTCTGAATTACCACTCCAACAACGTATATTAGTATCACTAATCCTTGCGTACACCCTCTCGTATCTCCTCATTACTTAATTATCAACCCTACCTGTGTATCATCATAATTAAAATCGATGTTCCCTTCCCCCTGTATATGACCTGCGATATCATTCCAACTCAGGCATACATAATTAATGTCATCCTATGCAAATATACAACTTCAGAAACCCCAAAGTTCAAAACCACATGGTCCTTATCCTAACCACACTTGCCTACCTAATTCAAATAGTAGCAAACTCACTCACCAATATATTGGCGCACCCACTTAACACATACTGTTTTAATTATCTTTTTTTTTAACTTATTTCAGGTATAAAGAGTAATTATAAATGTAATTAATCTGATTTACAGTTCGCCCATAGAGGGCGAGACGAGCACGACGGAGATTCGCCATCGTCGTCCCTAACCACAATAGAATCAGGGCCACCAGAATTAATTTTTATTTTCATTCTTTATTGTTTTATTATTTACGCAGGATATTTTAAGTTTATTTCATTTATTATATAGAATTTTATTTATTTTATATTAATTTTCACTAAAAAAGTGTTTATAGCCGATCTGTTTGATATTAGTTAATCCCGATCCTGAAGGCCTCAGACTCGAGGGCTACCAGAAATTTGTTAACTTCCATGTTATGGGTTATACTCAACTTATTAAGTGTTGTATCATAAATAGTAATGATTACGCTGAATAGAGTTATAATTAGATTTATTTGTTTCAGGTGAGTTGGAGGTGAAGGTCTTACCAATTATTGTGACATTGGTAAGTAATTAAAAAACAATTTTTCTTTAAAGTTCAAGATTATAAAACAGCCTAACCTTAATTACTTTTCGTGATTGTTAAACTATTTAGTTCCATAAGGTAATTGAAGTTCAAAATGATTTGCTTCATTAATTTTGCTTGAAATTTTAAACCTATAAATTACGGTTGACAACTTGTAATTAATTTTCATTTTTATAATTATTGCTATTTTAATATTCTATTTAGCACCTTCCTTAACGTGTTTAATTATTGATCAGTTTTTTTTTGTTTAAAATATTTTTTTCGATAAGCCTTCAGATAAACAAATTACGTTACTAATTAATCTCTTGTTAATTATTAGTATCTACGGCATTTTTCTACTACTCAATTTATGGTCACGACTTATTTTTTGATACAAGGTTGTTACTGCAATGATTTATGGTGTAGTTATATGTTCGTTCAATAATTTTTTATATTCAGCTTTTGTATCATTATCTTGCGGTACTGCTTTTATTTATTGCAATTTGATTTCTTTTTTAATTTCTAGACACAAGTATATCCGTTCATGAACTCACGTTTATGCTAGTCTGGAATTACGTTGCAATTCAGTTATACCTCGATTTTTTGTAAATTCTTTACATATCTTTAATTCGAAAATCAAATTCAATTCGTCCATATGAAGTGTTGAGTTTATGTTGTTTGAGAGAAAGCGTGATGGAATTGATTTTCTTGAGCAAACATCAAAATTTATATTTTTGTGATAGTCTTTATAACAGCAAAACCGTTTCTGTATAACTGTGAAATTTCTGTATACAGGGTGTCCCAACGAGACCGTTCATTAGAAGTTTATGTGGTTGTGGCAAAACTAAAAACTTGAAAATTTAGAATCAGTATAATTGATTGAATTCTCTTCAACTAAAATATTTTCAGACTTATAGCACTTCCGGTTATACAGGAAGTCGCCATCTACTTTGTTATTTTCAATAGAACACCCTACATATTTTTGCATTCTTGAATGGGAACCATAATTTTGAATCTTTTTGTACTGAAACTGTACCATGCATATCTATTACGGTTTTTGAGATAAAAATTATTTTCCGAAATATTGACAGCTTGTTGACGTTTACGAAGTGGACTGTACTATCCTCACCACCAAAGAATAAACCTGCGTCATCACAATAGTACGAGTTAATATTAAAAAACGGTTTCAAATTATTTCCGTAATAACTTTTTTTAATTAATTACTCTTTTCCGAGATGGCGGTAGTGTAGTTACAGGTTTTCATATCATTATAAGTACTGGTTATTGTAAAATTTACACCGTAAAAGAAAACGTTTACTTTGTGAAAATCGAAGAAAATTGTTCATTATAATTAATGTATTAATGACCACGGTGAGAAATAAATAGAGCTCTAGCAGATATTTTATCTTAATGGTTTTTGCAGGATATCATTTATATTCAACAAAATACTAATTGCAGTAAGTTTATGTAAATGTTTAGAGAATATTTACGTGCAATATCATGTAAGTTGGTGGTAACACATAATTGATAACTAAAGATAATCAAATTTTTGGGTTTCCCTATTTGAACAGCTTCATTATGTTTATCTTTATAAATACATACTTTGTTTATTTTAAATAGAAGTGTGAGCTTGTGTATAGATAAACATGAAAATAAGACTTCCTATTAAAATAAAGAAACATTTTTGTCAAAAAGTTTAATTTGGTTACAACTCTGTGGCCATGTACTATAAAAGGATAAGTCGACATATACTCAAATTTAGTTATTAATGGATTATGAAACTATTTTGTAACCTTTACATATTGCATCACATAAGTCTAGCTAAAGTAAAACTATCAATAAAATATAAGCAAACTTATTCCATCAGAAAACTGCATTTTCCTTTTTCTGATTAACTTCAATGATTGATGTTGATTCTTTTAGTGAACTAAAAAATATATACGTACTTATTTAAATGTAATTCATGTAGAGTTCAATAACTTCACAAAATAATTATATTACAAAAATCAACACATTCTTTTCAATTACCTGCACTGTTATGTTGTAACAATAAACCTAAACTACTACATCTTTAGTCGCTATCCGTATCGGAACTTTCTGGATAGTTCCGCACATTAATCACTAACTCATCAACTGCAGTGTCCAACATTTCTTCACGTTTGTACCACTGCTTTATAATATTTTCTGTATGCTGCACACAATTAGACGAAACAGTTTGGTTACGTTGCTGTAATGCTTCGTTTGGTTACGTTGCTGTAATGCTTCGTTCCATAATGCAATAACATTTTTGTCTTTATAGCCATCTCGGCCAATCTGTTTATCGTAATACTCTTTTGCATGTGCCCATATGAGTTCAATTGCATTAAATTCACAATGATACGGTGGCAATCATTACACTTCATATCCATAGCTTTCTAATTATTTCATCTACCTCATATCTTTTCTCTATTTGCCGAGACTAAACTAAAGTTCAGTTTTAAATACGGTGTGTTCATAACTAATATTTGTTTGTGTTAACCACGAAATCATCTTAGACTTAGAATTGATCTCTTGAATGTATCGTTTGGGAAAAGCATTTCTGCTATACTTTGTTTTTCCAATAAAGCTCTACGATTAGAGTTTTTTTTTTGAACTTGGATTCTAATGTGTGTAATGCACGATTTAAACTTCTTCTTCCAGTTCCGTCTCCTATCGGAGGTTAGAAATCGTCATTGTAATGTTTAGTTTGTTCACAGCACCTCTAAACAGTTTATTTGAGCTGCAGCCGTACTACTTCCTTAGATTTCGTAGACAGGAAATTCTTCTTCGACCTACACTTCTCTTTCCTCTGATTTTTCCTTACATTATAAGCTTCAGTAGCAAGAATTTTTGTCCTCTCATTATATGGCCTAGATATTCTAATTTTTTCCTTTTTGTAGTTTTTATTATTTCATTTCCTCATTTTCAGCAGTACTTCTTCATTGGTTTCTCTTTCTGTCCATGATATTATCCACATTCTCCTGTAACATCACATTTCGAAAGTTTCAATGTTTTTGATGTTCGTCTGCTTTAAGGTCCATGCTTCCATACCATATAATAACGTGGAGAAAACATAGCAACGTAACATACGCATTCTAAGGTTTAAGCTAGTATCTCAGCAGCATAGAAACTTTTTCATTTTAGTAAACGCTTGTCTGGCTATTTCAACTTCGCCTTTAATTTCTCTGGTTTGTTCATTAGTTTCGATGATCCATACTCCTAGACATTTGTATGACGTCACTTTCAATTTGTGTGTTAGAGATTATTAAATTGGCGTAAACGTTTGGCTTTTTTGATATTACCATTTGTCTAATCTTTTTAAGATTTAGTTTGAGATCATGATTGTTACTATAGGTATTTATGTTTTCAAGTAAGTGCTGTAAATTATATTATGTTATCAGCTACTAGAAGTGTATCGTGAGCGTAACGTATATTATTAATTTCTCCATGAAGTTATTCCAGCATTTTGTTCTAGTAAGACTTCTTGACATATGACTTCACCATATTTATTAAATAAGATTGGTGAAAGAAGGCAACCTTGGCGTACGCCTCGACCAATTTTAATTTCTTTCGTTAACTCATTTTCAACTTTGACTTTTGCTGTTTGATTAGAGTACGATTTTGTTATTACGTTAATACCTCTACTATCAATGTTTTTGCGTTTGAGAATTTCATATAGCTTTTCATGTCTGACTTTATTAAAAACTTTTTAGTCGATAAAACATATAAAAAGATCCTGGTTTACATCTAGACATCTAGACACCTTTGCATCAATACGCTTACACCAAACAGGGATTCCCTTGTGTCTAGTCCATTCCTAAATCCTAGTTGTGTGGCACTTACGTATTCCTCAAGTTTTTTAAATATTCTTTTATAAATGATTTTGAGAAACACGATACAAAGTATGGCCCATTAATGCTATCGTCCTATATTTAGAACACTCTGTTGCTTTGTTCTTTTTTGGGAGTGTTAAAAAGTTGATAAAAGCCACTTTTTTGGAATGACGCCTGTTCTATAGATTGTGTTAAAGAGATTATATCAATTGTGTCGTTATCTATTTTCTACTGGAATCTCGTCTGGTCCTACACTCTTCCCTTTTTTCGTGCGTTTAATGGCATATTCTACTTCGCTTTTTAAAACTTCCGGTCCTGTCTCCTCCGTTGCGATTTCGGCTTGTGATCTTTCATCTTTCAAATATTTCTTCTATGTACTCGGTCCACCTATTTAGCTTGTCATTTATGTCAATAATTATTTTGCCATTTTTGTCTTTTAATGCTGTAGCTTGTTTTCGACTTTCGTGTTCTTCTATTTCTTTGCAATTTTCTAGTAACTATTTTTCTTTAGCTTCTTTAATTTTTCGATTTAGTTCTTTGTACTTTGTTTCATTTGTAGCTTTATATCCTCGTCTTTGATGTTCTTGAGATTGCGATTAACGTTTTCTTGTGCATTGTTTTATATACTTGCTTCTTCCAAACGTTTTACATCTATTTTTTGTTTGTTATCTTTGCGTTTTAATTTCTTCAATCTTATATTTAACACTGCCACTGCGGGATTATCATCAGACCCTATATCCGTTGCGGGGTATGTTTTCGTTGATGTAATGAGTTTCTGACCCTATTCCTGATTATTACATAGTCTATTTCATTTCTAACAATGTCTTGTTTGTTACCCATAGGTGATCTGCATGTGTACTACCTACGATTTGGTAACTTAAACATGGTATTCATTCTTACCAATTCTTCGTTCTGACAAAATTCTATTAATCGTTCCTCTCACTCATTACGCTCATTGTGCATCGCTAATACAAGCATGTTCAAATTTTTCCATTTCTGCTGTTGCTTTGGCGAATTTTCCTGGTACATGTAAGTTTCTTGCATTCCAAGTACCGGTTCTCATATGTCTTGTTTTACTTATTGGTACTTTCCTCCGGAGATCCGATTGGGAAACTTTTTACTCCGGAATATTTCGTTTTAAACATTACCATGACGATTTTTACTAAGGAAATCCATATGGATCTTTAATGCAGTGGTTGCCTTCTGCATTCTTATTCCGTTGTCTACTTCCGCTTTTAGAGGCCGTTTCTCAACCTCAGGACAAAAGAGTGCCCTTCCTCTGTGAGTTCTTCCACCCGAAGCTGTTGACCGCACAAGAGGAAAGCCGCTTATACCGGCCGTGATCACTTAATTAAACATGACTATCACGGAGTTCAGCATTTAAAGCTCTAACTGTGACATGATTTTCTGTAAATAAAAGCATTTCAGATGTGTGAATATCTATACGTTAGATTGTACTTACTTTGTGTACTTGTACAATGTTTTCCTAATGCACATTTTCGATGTTTCTGGCAGATCGTTCGATTTGGTTTTATAACGAGGTCGTTTCTCATCTGGACTGGATGAAATGGGATTAGATCTACTGCGAGACTGGATATTCTTCACCTAGCGACTTCAATAAGGTATACCTTTCTGAAGCACAAAAGATGGGAAAACAAATTTTTCCAATCGAAAATGACATACAGTGTAAGGCAAAAAAGTTAGGACCGATTCAAACAAGATGGAAACCTGTATGTGGCGCCCTCTATCAGTAATAAAATAACTAAGGTCATATTTTAATTCTGCGTGATAAAAAGCCCCTGTATACAAAATTTCGCCCGCTTATTACATCATTGTAAAAAGATATTAAAACAAAAACATAATTAAACTTCAACACCCTATATCTTTTAAACGAAGGCGTTGCGGACCTAAGTTCATAGGAACTTTTTTTCTTATTTTAGTGTCCTCTATCGCGTGGCACTATGCATGGCACGTTTTTCTATGTCACCCTGTATATATGATTTATGTTACATTTACACAAAATATTTTAATACGTTGCAATATATTATTAATCCCTTCCCAGTGGCGTAGCTTAATTCTTAAATACATGAGTTTTTGTTGTAAGATTCATGTTCAAATACAAATAATGTTCATTGTATATTACACTTTTGAGTCAAAAACATAGGCGTTGAATTTATTTGAAACGTTACAACCAACATTGCATAACTCATTCCAAACGCAATATATACAAAAACACACTCCCACAAGTACATGCCTCAGGAACTACAATTAGCGGTGTGGGGTGGAAAGTGGATAAGCTTCCTTAGGACAATGATAATTTTACAAATACTATTATGCCGAAACACCGCCACTGCGACGTAGCCAAAAGCTACAAGGCCTCGAACCTAAAAAAGGGCGGGCAGCAACCCACCCTGATATAGCCTGTGCGTTAAGCGATCCAATGTCATGGGGGCAGTCGTTCACAAATCCATCGCGATATACAGTTATTCGAGTCTCCGCTCCGCGATTGGTGAGGTATCGCCCGCACCAACCACCACCTACGGCACAACCGCAAGGGACAATGTCCAACGACGTTGGGAGGTTTGGTAGCCGTCCCCTTACGTGACTCCTTGCAACCTAGCGCCCGCTTTCTGGTTCAGACTTCATTCACACAAAAATAAAATCATTCAATCAAAAGCAACACAAATAACGTCAAATCCGGCAGCATAAGTCATAAATCGGTAAGTACTCAATTCACTAATTCAAAACTCAAAGATCAGTTGAATAAACGTCTTCAATCAATATCATAATTATTATTCCTCTAACTAACCTAAATGCAATATATGTAAGTGGGTAAATGCGCAATAACTATAACGCACCAAAAATTAAAACAAAACTCTATCAAAACATTAAAACATACGGAAGTGTGGCGTGAGGCAAAGCAAAACAAAACTAAACTAACACTGGCAACCTAGTTATAAAGTTCTCATCAACAAAATAAATTATACCATAAACACACTCGCAACACTCAACAATGAAGGAGTCATAAATCATCAATGGGCGTTCGGAACAGAATCTTCCATTACACTCCTACTAGAAATGAAAAATACCATTCCTAACCGCTTCTTACACACCCCTTCGATTAGTGGCCTCTTACGACAAGTTACCTGTACTGTACGAAAATTCTCAGGCCCTCCCTACACAGCACCAACATAAAAAACAAAATTTTGTTTCATATAAACTCAGTACTAATATAAATAAAATACTGCTCAATTCAAGATAACAAAACAAGAAAAATGTAACCAATAAATTATTTCTTTGTGCAACATTGGTCGATTATTATTACCCGTGTCATTTTAGGGATATAATGTCTCCACCAATAATAATCAATTTGTTCATTAGATAATTTACAACCATCAGTTACAAAAGTTTCAATACTCATAATTTCAAATTAAGACTTTGCAGTCACCTGTGACACATAACTATAGTAGTATTGCTGTAGGTGATTAGGTAAAAACATTATTATTCATTATTGACATTTTGTACTCTTAAAACAAACCCGGCTTTCTACTTCGTGTAACATTAATATGTAGGTGAAGGGGGAGGGAGCACATAAGACCATTTAAGGTTTTAAATTAAATAACAAAGAATAATAAAGGAATGGAAGAAATATGGAAAAGAAGAAGACACTTAAGGGGTGAGGAAGACAGTGTAGGTGGAGTGAGGAAAAGAGAGACATTAGAAAATCAATTGTAAATAGTAAATAAAATTGTAGTAAATGTAAAAAGTGTACACAGTTCTTTGCAATATTGTTAAATAAGCAAATAAAGTTGTTAAGTTAAGTAAGTATAAAGGAAATGAGTCAAATTTGGCGAAAAGTTTACAGCCTAAAGGTTGATGTATACAGAGACAACAAATTAGTTGCATAACTGTACAAATTTTTTTGTTAGAAATAAAATGTAATGAAACAAAATATGGTCCTCTCTGCCGCGTACTTGGGGAACAGGGGGCTTTGCCCGATCCCATGTGCCCCAGTGAGATTTCCTACAATCTAAAATAAATTTAATTTAAAGGCTATTTATTTATTCAAAGATTTAATTAAAAAAGTAAATTTTAAAGTAATATTGTAATTAAAGAAATGTAATTCTGTAATTAAAAAAAGTGGTGATTAAAGAAAAGTAATTTTTAATTATTCAGAATTTATACAAACAATATTATTAAGTAATTTAATATTTAAAGAAAAGTAATTTTTAATTATTCACAATTTATACAAACAATATTATTATCATCTTCTTCGGCGCCGGCGCAATATTTTCAGAATCACTGCTATCATCGGTCAATTCAATGTGTACTCTCTTATTTTTTATTTTTTTTGCCCTGTCCCCTTTTATTTCTATTATCTTTTTTATTTTCACTTAAATCCTTGCATACTTTTTTGACGGCTGCTAATCATTGTTTACATCGTTTTTCTTCTTCTTCAGCTTTTTTTAAATTCTCAAAAGGCGTGCTCGTCAATTCTTCTGAATACTGAGTTTTTATTTTTCTTTTGGTGTTTTTTTGAGATCGTTTTGGTGAAATTTTATTTAAAACGTTATGCAAATTTTTATTTTCCTTAACCATTACTTCGGAACTTGAAGGTTGAGGGTCATCGTATAATAAATCTGTAGTTGAGACTGTATTAGATTGTGAAGATATTATTGTGGTTTCTATATTCACTTCTTCGAGTTCTTCACCTATCAAATTATTCATAATTGGCTGAGCTTCAGTTGACAAACTTGAACAAAATGAAGGGTTTGTCGAAGTAGCCGGTTGAGGTTCAGTAACTTCATGAGAATGCATATAGTCTTCTTCAGAAAAGATATCTGGTTCAAATGGAATAATCCCGGTAACTTGAAACCCCTTAATAGCTTTCTCTAAAGTAGCAATCCTTGTAAAAGCCTTACCAAATATGTCTACAATATCATAGATTGTAATTATTTGAGAAAGATGGTTTGTTAACCATAGATCACACTCTCGGGCATGTTGATTTTTTAATGAACTGTAAATACAACAATCCAACGGTTGAAGTCTACGGCTCGTGTGTGGAGGCAACGAAACCATGACTATGTTATTTTTACGAGCGAAAGTAGACATCTAGTGTTCTATGGATTGCGTGGTTATCCAATATTAAAAGAGCTTTTATATTTTCGGTAGGCGTTACGAAATTTTCCCGATATTTGATAAAGTATTCTGAATCCATCCATCCACAACCGTTGGCGTACCCAACTGACCCTGCTGGACTACCTTTCATAATTGCCGCTGGCATACGTTGTCTAGGAAAGCGAAAAAAAGGAGGAATATATTGTCCAGCTGCTGATATTGCGCAATTAACAGAACAGTTATGTTAAATCCCCGCTCGGCACTCACTATTCGACGAACTTGTTTTCGACCTTTCTTTGCAATAATTTTTCGTGGTTTAGGGACTGTATTTACTCCTATCTCATCTGCATCACATATTTTAATATGTCATAATCATAAATGTTTTTTACTTGAATTCTGTTAAAGGCAGAGGCTCTAGCTTCACTTGTAGGCTCCCGTTCTCTTATAGATATTTGTGGAATTCGCTTGCGAAAGCCGTTTAACCAAACCTTTCCAGCAAGTCCTTTAATTTTGTTGAAAGTATGCGGAATTTGCATTTGTTCGGCAAGGTCAAATGCTAACTTTTGTACTTCAAATGGAGTCAAGCTCTAAATTTACTCTTTAAATCTAAAATCTAGTGAAAAAACGGGTTTAAAATTATCGTTACGGGGACCACTCGCCACCGCGTTATTTTCAAGTCGCCGTAGAAGGCACGTTTTAGGGATTTCGAATCTTTTGGATGCAGTTGCCGCTGACGTTCTTTTAGATATTACAGCTGAAATTGTTTTTTCCATATCAATTTGGGTCCAATTTGGATCTGGTTTTTTCTTTTTATAATTCCGCACCATCTGCAAGAAAGTCAAAATTTAATAAATAAAAATATCACATAATCAAGAGAGGCGGGACACATAGGACCTCTAATCCTATATGCCCCAAACTAACTGAACCTTTTTTCCCTAAGGGCAGTATTTAAGACATTGAACGTGTGACTACTTAAAAACAAATTTTAGGATAATGCAATTATACACAAAACTATTCTATGTTGTAGCTTAATCCCAAAATTCATTTTGAAGAAAAGCAATTTTTATATTTATTTGTTATAAACTTAATTAGGTATATGGTTTTTTACATATTTATCTTTAAAAACAATGTTTTTGCACTTTTTATTGATTTAACGTCTGCTGTCACACAATTAGCAATGGCGTCTGTTCAGTGTTGCCACCTTATACGCAGATACATTTTAGTAGTTTTTATATGATTTAAAGCGTCTCTCTGCCTCGCCGGTCTTCTGTGCCACCGTTCCCCCAACATTCATTCGCATATTTTTATACGCTTGAACAAATAGTCAATTTGTTACTTTTTGTTGAACGTTTAGTGGATTTTTTAACACGTTTTTATATGAATATGACAGTTACGGTACTATGAGATTAAAAATATAGCGTATGCTTCTGTTCTATAAACTTTAAACTTTACTTAATACCAAACCGTGTGGGATTACAATTTTACATTCACATAATCACTTTTGTACAAGTTTATTATAGGAAGTAAAAGTTTCCTTCACAATTCTAATTTCATGTTGGTTTTAAGTAGCTAACTGTCACACGCGAGTTGGTATTAAATTACAAATTCAGAGCAGAAAATTTATATTTTAAGAGGTTGAAACGATGAGGGATTTCCTTTTACAAATAGGGTGATGTAGAACATCAAAAAACTAATTTCATAGTATTTCTTTCCGCTTGAATTTGTTAGTTTTGTTATTATGTAAGAATTATCTTTCGTTAATAGCTTTAAGTACATTTAGATGCCTATTACAGTTATTAGGTGGATTAAGATTAGTATGCGTGGGCGAACACATTTAACTAAGGTGATCTGAATAAAATCCCTAGATATTTTTATTTTTGATTTAATCAAAGTAAAATCAGTCTTTAAGAATATAAAAAATGATTTTATATCGTCATGAGTATTAGAGTAAAGTCTTAACCCAAATATTTTGCAGTTTTGTATAAGGTTTTATGTTGTAATAATTATGTGATGTGGAACCAAGATGGAATGATTACTCAACGGGTTTATGCGTGGGGTGCTCGTAAAACTATTGTTCTAACTTTAATACTTCCTATCTATTGATGCTTTTACGACGATGGCATACTTCTCACATAGTACCTTGATAATATCAAGGATAATGGACTCAGCTATAATTTGTTGTAAACTGCTGTATAAAGTTTGATGCGCCACAAGCACCATCACTGGAAGTTTAAAGCTAGAGAATGCGATTAAGCTATTGGCGCTGGAATGCCATTTGTGGAAATGGGGGAACGTAAAGTTCTATTCGAATTTTGAAAGAGAAAGTTTATTAAGTCAGTTATTTATTTATATTTCCAATGATATATTTAATCTTAAATGGCGAACTTTGACTAACAATGGAAATATTTCCATTTACTGTTTTCCATTTTTGCTATTATCTAGTTCTTTTTTCTATTTGACATTTTTTTAATTAGCGACTCACATGTTTAAAATTTTCTGTTATTATATGAATTAGGTGAAAATACGTTTAAGCCATACAGCTATCACGGCTTAGCTACATCAATCAGTTAATCTATGTATTGTTTTCGATAGAGCGCTTGATTTCGTTAAAAACGGGAATATTTTCTGTGCCATATACATGTTTTGACGAAATTTCGATCTAAAAACATGAAAAGATTCATGTATCGCTAATGCTCGCATGTTTTCTAAATAATAGTGTATTTTTGAAAATTATAATAAAATAACACTTGTTTATAAATAGAAACAACAGGGTTTCTATTAAAATAAACGAAAACAAAGAACCATTTTACATCGTATGCAAAAAACTAGCAAAAGGTGTTTAAATGTGTTATTACACCTTGTTAATATATATATCACAAGTCCAAGGCCGAACAAATTTTCTGAAACTTTTGTATTATTTTAATAGCGTATCTATTGATTAATTACACCCAGAATACACCTATAGGGCGATCAACTCCGGAGTTCTAAAACTCCGTTACCTTGAGCGTTGCGAAAAAAAGTTTTAAATAAAACTTATTCATAAAGTCAAGCTGCACATTTTAAAATTATATAATAATATACGGGGTATTTCATAAAGTCACAGCGTATCAAATTGATGTTTTTTTTAATGGAACACCCTGTATATTATGTAAAATTTCAAATAGGCTCATTTTCCTTATTCCAATGATAAAGGTTTTTACTAGGTTCTACAGGGTACTTTTGAGATATGGCCATTTTTATGTGAAAATCGTACTGAAATCGCCACCCTATATTATTTAAAATAAACAATTGAGGGCTAATCTCTCATGGGCAGAATAATTTCGTGATAGCCTGGTTTTATTAAAACTTATAACTTTTGTACAGAGTGATCCAAAACTCACACCCATGATTATCTCGGTTATTATTTTAAATGGAACACCCTGTATTTTATACCATCTCTGAAAAGAAGAAATACTTTTACTCTTCTTAAGCATTCTCTATACCCCAATCTTACAGTTATTGATTTATCTAGATTTTTAAAAATAAAAGCATAATTTCAAATTTTTATTTTTTTTATGACTGCAATGTATTATTTGAAAATACTGTAAGTTTAATCAGCTCTGTATTAAACTATTATTGTCAGGTGAAAAACACATACACCAAGTATAAACTATTGCAAATAAAACCACAAATTGTTTAACAAAAATAGGTATAACAGAGACTAAGAGTAACAAATGAAACAAAATTTTAAAAAATGAGTAATAAAGTAATATTTAGGTAACAAAGTTTTGATCTGGACATTAAAACATTGTAGATTGAGCAAAATACATACCTGCACTTTACCGAAACACTGTGTTTCATCGACCGACAATCGTTTTGTTGACCACATAAACCTCATCAGGAGGGTGAACCTAAACTTTTTAACTAGTATTTCATCACTCGACGATCGTTTCATTGACACCACATCGTTATCAGGAGGTTGAACTTAAATAAGTTTAATCATACTGGCGAAATACAGCGTTTCGATTAAGTGGTATTTATATTAACTGTTCAAAGTGGCCTCCCATTACATTTAAACAATGATGTAGCCGATCTTCAAATTCTCTACTTACATTTCTAGCCATTGGGGTACTAATGTTTCGGAAAACCACTCCAATTCTATTTTTCATGTCCTCTAAAGTAGTTACAGGTAATTTATATACTTCAGTTTTCACTACCACCACAGAAAAAAGTCTACTTTTGTTAGATCAGGCGATCTTGCAGGCCACGGAATTGGCCCTTGTCTATCCATCCATAGTTCTGGAAACTGATCGTATAGTTGATCATGATTCAGTGCGTTATCATGTATGGGAGTCCCATCATGTAAATATTACATGCACTGGCATATACGCAGGAGAACGTTGTCAAGAAGCAGAGGCAACTGATTTTCCAGAAAGTCTAAATAAACTTCACCGTTTCCCGTTTCCTCGAAAAAATATGGTTCAATCACGAAATCGCCAAGAATACTACCCTAAACATTTAAAGTAAGCTTGTTTGTGAAGTAGTAACTATTACATGAGGATTTTGTCTTGAATAGTAATGAAAATTATGTCTATTTAAACATGTTATGGAATGCCCCAAAAGTACATAATCAAAAAAATCTCTTTGATTGCGGATTTTTCTTTGATGAGCCTATTTACAAAAATTTATTCTTCGTCAAAAATAACCATCCAATAATTTCTGGTGCAATTGAATATGATATGGGTGCATCTTGTTTTTAGATAGTACTTTTTGTACACTTCCATAACTTATTTCTTGTTCCCTGGAAACTTCTCTTATACTTTTATTGGGATCATCTGTAACTGCGAACAATACATTCAATTCATTTTGCTTGGTAACAATGGTTTTCGTTTTTTCCCTCTTTTCATTTACTACAGTACCTGTACGATCACTTTTTCGAAATTCCTGTTTTCAAGTAATCAAGTAAAAAACTTACAGTACCAAAAATGTCGCTTTTATTTGTAAAAATCTAAGTAAGTAAATTAATAACTGTAAGATTTAGGTATAGGGAATGCTTAAGAAGAGTAAAAGTGTTTCTTAAGTATTGTTCAGAGATGAAATAAAATAGAGGGCGTTCCATTTAAAATAACCGGGATAATCATGAGTATGAGTTTTGGATCACTCTGTACGAAAAATAAAATTTATCGCAAACTATCACGAAATTATGTTGCCCATGAGAGATTAGCCCTCAATTGTTTATTTTAAATAATATTCGGGATGACGATTTCATTACGATTTTCACATAAAAAATGACTATATCTTTAAAAGTAACCTGTAGAACCTAGTAAAAACCTTTATCATTGGAATAGGAAAAATGAGCTTGATTGAAATTTGACATAATATACAGGGTGTTCCGTTAAAAAACATAAAGTTGATATGCTGTGACTGTATGAAATACGCTGTATATTACTAAATAATTTTAAAATATGCAGCTTGATTTTATGAATGATTTATGAATAAAGTTTTAACGTCTGTTTGACATATATTACTGTTTTTGTTTTTACAATGTTGCCCATTTTCGTAATTAACGTATAAAAGAGGTTGCATAATTATCCTAAAAAAATGTTATAGTTAAAGCCAAAAAAGTGGCGCGCACGTCATCAATAACGCATTTTCCATGTCTTATGTGACTACGTTTCCGCGGCGAATTGTATAATAACTCTGATGGTAATGCGAATAATATAATACTTTTGAGATAAAATAATGTATGTGCACAAGCTTGTTTTTGTTGGGTTTAGACGCCTCTCAGTGTAAAATTTTGTGATAAAATTTTAATCAACAGGCCAACAAGTAACGACGTAAACCTAGCCACTGTCAGAGATGGTGCTGTGTTGCCGTGTTTTATTCATCGATTCATCGATATTTTGAGGTTACGGATGACATTATTCTGACAGGCATATTTTATTGGTTTTTGTCGTCAACAATTTGTAATAGTGAGATCTGTATTTTCATTCTTCGGTTGCCAAAATGCCCAAGCAAATGGATAATGAATGCAAAGAACTCGTGGCATCATTAATTAGCTATTTGGAGCAAGAAAGGGATAATAATGGGCCTCTGTTGTCCTTAAATGCTGTTCGAGAGGTATAATTTGGATAACACTTATAAAATAATTGTAATGTAAGAGTATTTTATTGTAGCGTGTAGCTGCTGCTCTAAACGTCAGTTTAAGGACAGTAAGCAGAATCTCTCAAGCACAGAAAAACAATGAGAAGTTAAAGTCGCCAAAAAAAGATCGTTTCTATTCTAAGCGAGTTATAAACACAGCAACATTAAATACAAGCGGTATTCGTGTTACTATTTATAATATGTACGAAAGAAGTAAGTAATAACGGCTAATGTACATTTTACAATTGTCTTTTGTAAAATTGAATTTATTATTATATTTATCATTAAAGACATTAATATAATAAAAACGTTTTATCCTGTATGGTTTTAGAACACCGCATAACCATTCAATGGTTCAGGGATTGAATGGTTAATCCCTGTGGTCCCAACTAAAAGATAGGGAATTTTTCAATGGCAGTACTTGGATTTAAATGGATAAAGGATAATCCACGACATGGACTCATCGAACTACTGAATGTGGCTTTGAAAAGAGTGGATTTCCTGAGATCATATAAACAAGCTAGGAATGATGCTGTCTAGTAATTTGTATTCCTTGATGAGACCTGGACATTTCAAAATGGAACTATCGGCCGTTCTTCTAAAGAGTGTTAAAACTACTAAAACAAATGGCAAAAGGTTGTACTACAATACAAATGAGTTTTTAATCTAAAATTTAGACTTTTCAGATATATTAACTTCATGGAGTTAGCGAGATTTAGGGCTGTGAAGCAATATTTTGTTCAAAAAGTAAACTTGGCGATTATCATGGGGAAACGAATCAGGAAAACTTCTTGAAATGGTTCTCAAATATCAGTTGTTGCAAAACCTACAGAATCCTTCTCTGATTATGCTGGATAATGTATTTTATCACAGCATGTTATTGGAGAAAACGCCTACCACTGCATGGAAAAAAAGTGCTATTAAGGAGTAGTTGACGAATAAAGACATCCCCTGTACAAATATAATGTTTAAAACCGAACTTTTGCGTATTGTCTCTCAGTAAGGACACAAATAAACAGCGTTTACATTAATTATTAAACACAACTCTTTTTTAGAAACAAACGACCCAAAAAGTATGTAGTGGACGACCTGGCAGAACAGTATGGACAGAAAGTCTTGTGTCTTCCTCCTTACTATTGCATATTCAACCCTATTGAATTAATTTGGGGCATAGCAAAAATTTATTACAATAGGCATATTGGTAGGGATGGTAACGTGTGAATGACTGCCTGAATATGTGGCACGAGGCATTACTGGTTACTCCTGATATGTGGAAAAATTCTGTAAAACATACCGAAGAAGACATTTTTAGGTGGTGTGAGAGGGAAAGAATATTTGAGCGCCCAGAAGTCCGTCCTCTGATTATAAATTTTGAAAGCAGATTTAGAAAATGAATAAGGTTCTGACGTTTTTTAGTGAAAATTCTGAAATAGCTTACCTATCTGTTAATAAATGATTTAATTACTTACTCGTTTACTCATTTATTTATTTACTTATGAAAAAATGTGAGAACAGTTACAAATATATGTGTCGTTATTTATGCAACCAACAATTCAGTAATTAATATTTATTTGTGGTGGAATAAGAAATATTATTTGCTGGGAAATTAAATATTTCCTGATTAATCTGGCAATACTGTAAATGTAAACGTCATCAAACGCTGATGACGTGCGCGCCACTTTGTTTGGCTTTAACTATATTAAAATTATTTCATTTCATTTAATTTCCATGCTGTATGTCTGTATGCCTTGGCATTAAGAAAAACCCTTGGCATTAAGAAAAACCCTTGGTATTAAGAAAAGCCCTATGGATTAAGAAACACTCCAGGTGTTAATCAATTTCATATTATTGTAATGATGGTATAGTAACGCGTAGTCGATGACGTCATGATAAAAATACGTAAAATGGCGTACATGATGATGCAATTTTATCTTGAAGAATTAAAAATGGAGATACCTTTGTCTTGTAGCAATAACGCATGCTGTGGTTATACCTGGTTTCGTGGCCCAAGCCTGCTTTCGTAGTCGTAACATCTGCTTTAGTAGTCTGGTGTACATTTCGTTTATTTGTACATTAATGAAGACAATTGGAAATTATCTTGTCGTACTGTATGTTTATCATATTGATAGGAAATGAAGTTCTCAAACTGCAGTTCGTTTCGAAATAAAGTTAACACATTATATTTATTTTGAGTGTAAGAAAATGTAAGTACGTATCCTTTTAATTCAAAGTACTTTTTAAGTAGATAAAATTTTAGTATAGTGTTGTTTTGATACGGTTATAATAAAAAGAAACAGCTGACTTCGGTTTACTTTTTCTAAGATAAAAATATTTGAGTGCATAACCTTGTAACTGTAATGTTTGTTGACATTGGTCAAGTAGACGTTATTATTAAAGGTATACAGTGTTGATCATCTTTCATTTTGAATTCTATGTAAAGATAGGTTATATGTTTGTATAGTTAGTGTTGAATTAGGAATTAGTTAATATCGTAAAGATTCACGATAAGTATTGTTTTACTTGCTGAAATTAATCAGATATTATTTTGTTTTATTACATAAACAAATAAATACAGTTGTATAGTGTTATTCCGATTACCTGTGGTATTAATGTAGAACATTCTCAATTATTGTTGTATTTTCATTATTTAACTTATAAAATTGAGTGGCGCCTAACGAATGCTAACTGAATATAGCTACGGACATATCTCTGCCTCGCTCACAATCTGATAAAATGAGCACTTAACCTACAGTAAGTATCGTAGGCAGTGTATCTTGCTGAGCTAGACCGTGGTAAAAGTGAAAATTTTTATACCATCATTTAGCACTTCAAGCGATGTTAATGCCATACTCCAAGTTCTAGAAAAGTTTCGCGCTTTGCTGCAGGAAATAGGTTTAAGTGAAGATGCTGACGAATCTGCGAATCTTGCCTGACAAGACATTGGTCCATAATCAAGAAAAATCCGTTCCAGGGGGAAAGATCTCTAAAGATCGTGTAACCTTTATGCCCTGTTGTAACGTGGAAGTTGACACTTTTGGTTCTAGGCGAATCTGCAAATCCTAGATCTTTTAAATATGCTAATTTACCCGTAGTGTATAAGCAACCAGCAAAGGATGGATGACAAGACCTGTGTTTATAGAGTGGTTTTATACCTAGCGTCAAGCATTATTTTAGCAGAAGTTAATAGGCCGAAAAATACTTTTTTATTAATCGACAACACACCTTGTCATCCAACAGAGGAAGAAATAAATTTTTATCTCGATTTTAGTGTCCTATTTCTGCTCCGCAACTGTAACTGCAGTGATTCAGCTAATAGATCAAAACTGGACTCAAAATGTAAAGGTGACATACAGAAATTACTTTCTAAATTATATTACAAAAGGAATTAAGGGGAGGATGTAATAAAGATATTGAAGGGATACAATGTAAAAGATACAGTACATAACCTGAACATAACATGGGCATCTATTTCTAAAAAAATATCCAAGGAAGCTGGGGAGCATTAAGGACTGGGTCCAATTACGGTATAGAAGACCCAGAATCAGACGAAGAAAGTATCTCAGTTTCAGAACTTCAAAAGAGACTTTGCACTGTCAGTGAGATAGATTTAAACGGTGTGACAGATTCGCTGGCTATTAGAGATCCAGCAAACAAATTAACTAGCAATGCCATTATCGACTAAGCGATCTGGAGAAAATACATTGTTGTAGACCAAACAGGTGTATAAATTATTAACGAAGCAATAATCACTGAAGACAAACACATTAAATCCAGTGAATCAGAGATTGATGAAGGTATAGTGCACAAAGTAAAACACAGTGATACTACGAGATCATTATCTTTAAGTGTTAAATGAGCAGAAAAAAATGATTTTCCTATTCAAGATATACTTCTCCTCTACAGGCTGAAAGAAAAAACGTTGAGATTATCTAAAAACAAGCGTGTGCAAACAAAGTTGGTTCCCTATATGAAAAAAATGTAAATTTGTTATAATATGTAATACGTATTTATCACTGACGAACACACGACTATAACGAAATTCTGCAAAGACTGTGCTTTATTACCAACAGTTGATAGTTGATACGTTAAAGAAAAGTATTTTATTTTGTTTGTTTTCTGGGGGAGTGTAACTATGATTTGTTTTCTGGGGGAGTGTAACTATGATTTGTTTTCTAATGTTACGCGAAGTACTTACATCTTAAATAATAGATTTTATACAACGTTCAGGTGGTCCCGTAAACCTTCGATAACGCTACGCCTGCCGCTAAACCTTACCACGTACTACTAGACTATATAAACTTGTCCTCTATGAAAACCCAACGGTTTCAAATTATTGGGAAACGTTGGTCCCAACCAGGTGTTCTTTAAATGAACCAATAATTAACATAATTAATTGCACTTCTAGAAAAAAACACTCTTTTGTAAACTATTATTCTGTGAGAGATGCAGAACTAACTTTAACCCTGTATAGTGTAAAAAAAATGTTTTACTCTTAGTGCTCAGAAAATTGCCCATTTGTTCAGATTTGAATCTAAAATGGTACAAGCTAGTAAAATAGCATAAAAGCTTTTAAAATTGTCTGGGCCTTGGACTTGGTGAATTGTGATATTTAAGTTTTTTGCATACTTCATGCAAAATGTTTGTTTTTGTTTTTCTAGAAGCCTCTGTAGTTTTTGTTTATAAAAAATGTTTTATATTAATCTTCAGCCTCAATTTTTATAGAAAACACTCGTGATTCACGCATTTTTTTGAGCTTCTGGATTGGAATGTGTAAGAGTATTTTGGGCCATTGAGCATATTTCGTACTCTATCGTATAAACAACGCATCTTTCGAATCGTGAGGAGTATTTGTGCGCGAGAAGTATATTTTACGAAGCGTGGCTAATGTTACGCCACTGTCTTACAATGTCGTTAATAATAACATGTAGAATAAAAATCTTTGAATATATAAAGAATTTGTTTTTGTTAGCATTGTATTTCAATACGCTTGAGCTTTCCACGCTCCTTCAACCATAGCGATGGATTTATAACATACGTACAGTGTGTCCCATTTTCGCTGATATTTCGGGGTATCTCACTTACGAGTAAAGATACAGAGTTGCGGTTTTCACAATACCATGCTATTTTTTTGTGAGAAGAACGCTGGTATAAACAAAACTTTCATAGCCCACTAAATTTCTGAGATACAGGGCGAAATTGAAAATATTGCATTTTGGGACCCCTCTTGTATCTCCGGTATCCTTTAATGTATGGCAAAGGTCAAAATTGGTTCTTATATGGTTTTTTACGTAGAATCCAGTGGCGTAGTCGTATTTTTGCTGTAAGCTGTCAATTTTTAGCTATAAATAAAACTTATGATTTTTTAACAACACCCTGTATATTTTTCTTGCGTTTGATTGGAAATTTTGTAAGCTTTACAAAAATATATAATACATGATGTGTATTTTAAATAATAAATCTAAAATCTATGATTTCACAAAATCTGCGTAATAACATAGTGTGTATTATATCGCATTAGAATTACTAGGTCGTGAGTTAATTATATTAGGATATTACAAACATAAAAGTTTTAAAAAAGCTAAATCAACTTTAAGGCAGAATAAAACTGAAAAACTTAACATAATATTAACTCGATAGTAACCCTTTAATAGATTTTCACCTTAAAAGAACTGCTCAAAATGGTTGCCATTTTCCCGAACACGATGTTGACATACAGTGGTTATTCTTTTTAAAGCATTTAAAATAATTATGGAACGTCTTCGCAAGTTTTGAAATGCCGCATTGGTGGCATTAAGTAGTTCATCTATTGTCCGATGACGGGTACTATAAACCTTATTCTGCAAGTAGCCCCATAAGAAATAGTCTAGCATGGATAGGTCAGGTGACCGTGGAGGCCATCTAATTGGTCCATGAGTACCAATCCACTTTTGTGAGAATAATTGTCTAAAAAAGGTCGAACAATTACAGCATTATGTGCGGGTGCGCCATCCTGTGGGAAATGTATCCTGGTAAGATGAGCTAAAGAAACATTGTCTAGTAACATAGGGATAACATCTTGCAAAATTTCAAGATATCTGTTCCCTGTAAGACTCCCTTCATAAATTCTGTATTCTATACAGAATTTTAGCTACGCTAAATCCAAATCGACCCTATTCTCTCTTTAGAATAGCACATGATGATTTTCTTGGAACCAATGCCTAGTATTATGCCTGTTGAAAATACCTGCACTCAAAAACTAAGCCTCGTCCGACCATATTATAAATCTATCAAAGTTATTACCAATACGAATTTGTTCCAAATACCAGTTGCAAAACAGTTAACGACGTTCTGCATCCCCAGGATGCAAATGGTGAACAATTTTAATCTTGTATGGCTTAAATTTATATTTGGTCAATATTCTTTGAACCCGAGTCTTGGGAACACCAATCTCCTGCTGTAGAACTCTGCATGATGTGAAGGCGTTGCCTCCATACATGCTAAAACGTTGACTTCATCCGTATCGCGCTTTTCCTTATTATACTTTTTTGGTCGGGGTTGGATAAATGATCCATGTTCTACCAAATGTTTTTTATTCGAGAAAACATTAAAATACAAGGATGCCTTCTTTCTGGATATTTATAAATGCAAATGATATTTGAATAAAAAATAAATCCGCATACGTCAAAAGATAAATAAGTATTCAAACAAACCTGTTGAAATACAGTTGGGAAACCTCACGGGAGTTTTCATAGCTCTCTATAAAACATGTCATAGTTTTCAAAGTGTAGATATTTTCAGCCATTGTAACGAATACAATATTACGCAGAGAATATAAATTTTACATCTGACAGGTCTTGACAAGCGCTTAGCAAATGATCATTTAATTGTTCCAATAATCACGGCCTACTAATTCTAATGCTATATAATACACTATGTTATTACGCAGATTTTGTGAAATCATAGATTTAAGGTTTATTATTTAAAATATACATCATGTATTATATATTTTTGTAAAGCTTACAAAATTTCCAATCAAATATACAGGGTATTCCGTTAAAAGAACCATTATTTATAGCTAAAAATTGACAGCTTACAGCAAAAATACGACTACGCCACTGGATTCTAAGTAAAAAACTGCATAAGAACCAATTTTTACCTTTGCCATACATTAAAGGATAACGGAGATACAAGGGGGGTCCCAAAAAGCAATATTTTCAATTTGGCTCTGTATCTCCGAAATGTACCGGGCTATGAAAGTTTTGTTTATACCAGCATTCTTCTCACAAAAAAAGTAGCACGGTATTGTGAAAACCGCAACTCTCTACCTTTACTCGTAAGTGAGATACCCCGAAATATCATCGAAAATGGGACACACTGTACGAGTATATACACTATTATGTATTGGAGCGCTCAGTGTAGGATCGGAAAAATCTCAAGGTAGACGGTAACGGGGATCGAATCCATTATCTCCCGAATGATAAGTAGATGTTACCGCAGGTGGTAAGGCAAAAATGTCAAGGGGGTAGCGTTATTTAAAACATTTACGTTTGAACAGAGAGTAATTTTTTAAATACGAATTTTTAATTCTGTATGTGCGAGAAAGTAAAAGAAATATCATGAGTTTCCTTTTTTTTAAGTATGTTGCATAATTTTTTTAAGTTGAGTATAAAATGAATAGTGTATTACAAATGACTTGTAGATTGAGCCGTAAGACTGAAAACTTTTCGTAAATGGTTTGGAGGTCGTGTAACGTGTGAGATTCATGAATTTGGGGGAAAACATAAAACCTAATTGTACGAGTAATGTAAAATGTTTCAATAGTATATTGAGTGAGTTTTATAAACTATAACGATGTTTTAAGGTAAAATTCAGTATTTTTTTTGTGTGAATAAAATGGCGACTCTCAGTATTTTACTATGTAGTTGATGGATGCATTTACAACTTTGTATTATACAGAGCTTGAAATTAGTGCGAAAGAAATCCTTAACGTCTAGAAAAATAATGGTATTTATAGATAAGCGAAATAAGCTTTCCTTTATGAGTAAAATGATGCTATTTTATTACATTTGTTAAATAACGTGTTTAAAGGTTCATTATATTGTGAATAAGATGAAATGGGGAAGATTAAATTTTAACCCTTTATCAAGCACTAGTGTAAAATAAATGGTATTAAGGAAAGTGTACCGGAAATATTTCGAACCCTGCAACATTATAAGAAATTTTGTTCTTGTCCTAGAAAAGAATCCATCTTGTGAAAAGCTGTTTAATACAGGTATAAAAAGGGAGAGCTATCAGTTTTAAATTACTTTACAGAGTGTGTAGTAAACGTGGAGCATTAAAAAAATTTTATCTGGCGAAAGTGTAACCGAAAATTTAAGATAATCAATTTCATTTTAAAGTTGAATGTGTTTTAAAGTTGAATGTATTGCTTAGTAACGCTTAACATTTACTTGATCTGTATTGAAAGAAAAAGCTAATGTCGGTTGTGAAAGTTGCTGTATGGGATAGATTATTATTTTTGCAAAATCATTCAGAGTAATTTAACCATTCAAAAACAGTAGGAGAACAGGTTTAGTTTTGAAGTTTTAAGATTAGTGGGTAGTAGTAAGTAACAGTAATTTTATGTTACAAATTGTTCGCGTAACGTAATTTGGGTGTTAGTAGTAGTGTAAACATAAATCTACATTTCATTAAATATAAAATATAAGTATTGGTTCATATTGATTATCTTTATTCGACGATCTAATTAATAAGTAACTAAATAGATTACATAATAAAATATTTCACTCATACTATAATTACATTACATATAAAGGCTAACGTAACTGAAAATACAGACGTTTGTTATTAACGAAACCACAAATGAGTAATTTTTCAGAAATAAGATTCTATTGCCTGTAGATAAAAATTAACAGTAATAATTTTTTGGCAAGATGAGAAGTACAAAACTACAGCTATTTCGCTATATTGAACCGCCGATTATCAGTCGCGAAGGCTTTTTTTACACAATGCTTTCTTTTTGTTCACTCAACGCGTTAAAACTAACAAGTGTTCGGACTGACGTAATTCACGCTAAGCTGTACTTTTCTGCGAGAAATACGCTAAATGTGTGCATAACATGCAAGGATCGTTAAGCATTGGGAATAATTTTTTGGCTCTAAACAATAATTAAACAGAGACGTGTAGGAAAGTATCGTCCTTGAGTTTTCCGATTTAAGTTGTTCAGTTGGAGTTCTCAAGATTATTGAAACCAAAAGGTAGGTGTAATGCGAATAAACTTGTAGTCGATCAATTTTTACTAAATAGTAAGAGTCCATAAATTTATTAATTTGAGTGATTGCATTCAAGACGATTATTATTATTGCTAAATAACAAATAAATGGTTCAATAAAATGTTTTACTGTAATGAAATTAGCCCTTCATCTTCCTGTTTGTTAATTGCCCGCATTCCAAACTACTAACGACCAATAACATTAAAATTATCTACTGTAAGATACTTTTTAGAGATATTTAATGAATTTGAAACAACCCTACAGCTGACTAAAGTTGTAAACGTAAAATAACAACATTAAGATAATGAAGGTAATAAAAAATAAAACCGCCCGAAGTTATTATTTAAGATTTTAGTTCGTGTAGATGATCAGTAATAATTATACGAGGGGATATATAATGGAATAACTTTTTTAAAAATATACTTCAACTTCGAGGTTCTACCAACAGATAATCCCATTAAATCCTGGAGGGTTTCAATTAAATCTCTTGTTGATAGCTCTTACGACTGTTAGGAATGTTTTTATCGAAAATCCAAGTGTATAAATATGTTCTCAAGTTACTTTTAAGACGAGTGATTAAATACTTACATAAAGTAACTCTATTTTTGCCTAAGAGTTATTATACGCATTTTTTTAATATTAATTAATTAATTTGACATGATAGTACAAGAAAAAGTGCATGTTTAAGCCTTTTCTTTCTTTTTACAATCGGCCAGTTACGCACACACGTGCGTTATAATTTTAACTCTAAATCTTGTTAGTGGTGTTACAATATCGATGGCTTGGGGTTTTAGATAGGTTTTAGGGACAAAATAAGGTACAAAAGAAGGTACCTACCAATGAGGCTGCAGCAATCATTGCTTATATGCCACCCATCCATATAATTTTACCGATTCAAGATGTTACATACTAGTTCAGAATAGCGAGTTAAGTGTAACACAGTTGTTATTCTAGAAAACATAACTTTGTTTAAAAAACGCACACAGATGTCCAAGGGTAATATTTCTTAACAAACATAAAATAACTAATAGTCTGTATCGTCGCCGTTATGTCAAAACCTCGTAACTCCATTTTTGACGATTTAGAGGGTACAATATTGAGCGCTTCGTTGATTGCAACAACTCGTATCGTGGTGCATTGCTAACATAAACCTGCACAAGTATGTAACTTTACCTCGGATCTCGGATATGGTGGAACTTTGCGTTACTATGATCGATTTTGAAAAAACAAATTTTGTTCTAACTTTTTTTAGCTCATTTAAAAAACCAAGCCCAAATTAGAAGAAAACGTGGCTATTTTTCATTGAGAAAACAGAAGTTGTGCTGGAATGTGCTAGTATTGCGGTATAACGTACTCGAAATTAGTTTTTCAATACCACACATTGTTTTAGTAAAAAACGATGTTATATTAAAAAAAGTGGCATTGCCAATTTTTTTTTAACCAAAATTGTTCCGGAACGTGGTAGCTTTGCAGCATAATGTGCCGAAATAAGTAGCATGGCCAATTTTTTTGTTTAACTGTTCTATAATGTGCTAGTTTTGTAGTATAATGTTTTTCAATACCACCCATTGTTTTTGTAAAAAAAAGTAGCATCTCCAAAACCGAAATTGTTCCAGATTGCTAGTTTTGCAGTATAATGTGCCGAAATCTGTTTTTCGGTATCACTAATTGTTTTTGCAAAAAAAAAAAGATATTTTCGTAAAAAAATAGCATGGACAATTAAAAAAAAACAACAAACAAACAAAACTGTCCATAATGTGCAAGTTTTGCAGTATAATGTGCCCAAATCAGTTTTTCAATATCACCTATTGTTTTTGCAAAAAAAACGATATTTTCGTCAATTTTTACGATAATATCTTTTTTTTTTGCAAAAACAATGGGTGATATAGAAAAGTGATTTCGGCACATTATACTGCAATGCTAGCACAGTCTGGAACTTTTTTTGGTTTTGACCATACTCCTTTTTTACAAAAATAATGGGCGATATTTAAAAATTGATTTCGTCACATTATACGGCAAAACTAGCACATTCTGGGACAGTTTCTTTTATTTTTTTTGCAATATAATGTGCCGAAATCAGTTTTTTGATATCGCCCATTGTTTTTCCAAAAAAAATCAGTTTGTCAAAATCACCTATTGTGTTTGTAAAAAACGATATTTTCGTAAAAAAACTACCATGGCCAATTCCTTCCAAAAAAAAAAGAAACTGACCCAGTATGTGATAGTTTTGCAATATAATGTGTCGAAATTAATTTTTCAGTACCGACCATTGTTTTTCTAAAACAAAAAGTGGCATGGCCAAAACCAAAACTGTTCCGGAATGTGCTAGTTTAGCATATAATGTGTCGAAATTAGTTTTTCAATATCAACCATTGTTTTTGTAAAAAAAGTAGCATGGTCATAATCAAAACTGTTCCATAATGTGCTAGTTTTACATTATAATGTGCCGAAATCAGTTTTTCGGTACCACTCATTGTTTTTGCAAAAAAATATTTTCGTAAAATAATAGCATGGGCATTTTTTCAAAAAAAAAAAAAAAAACAACTGATCAGAATGTGCAAGTTTTGCAATATAATGTGCCCAAATCAGTTTTTCAATATCACCTATTGTTTTTTGCAAGAAACGATATCTTCGTCAAAAAAGTACCATGGCCAATTTTACTTTTTTACGAAAATATCTTTTGCAAAAACAATGGGTCATATAGAAAAGTGATTTTGGCAATTATACTGCAAAACTAGCACCGTCTGAACTTTTTGTTTTGGCCATACTCTTTTTACAAAATAATGGGCGATATTTAAAATTGATATTGACATTATACGACAAAACTAGCACATTCTGGGACAGTTTCTTTTATTTTTTTGCAATATAATGTGCCTAAATCAGTTTTTGATATCACCCATTGTTTTTCAAAAAATCAGTTTTTCAAAATCACCTATTGTGTTTGTAAAAACGATGTTTTCGTAAAAAGTAGCATGGCCAATTTCTTCCAAAAAAGAAACTGACCCAGTATGTGATAGTTTTGCAGTATAATGTGTCGAAATTAATTTTTCAATATCGACCATTGTTTTCTAAAAAAAGTGGCATGGCCAAAACCAAAACTGTTCCGGAATGTGCTAGTTTAGCATATAATGTGTCGAAATTAGTTTTTCAATATCAACCATTGTTTTTGTAAAAAGTAGCATGGTCATAATCAAAACTGTTCCATAATGTGCTAATTTTGCAGTATAATGTGTCGAAATCAGTTTTCGGTACCACTCATTGTTTTGCAAAAAAATATTTTCGTAAAAAATAGCATGGGCAATTTTTTTCAAAAAAAAAAAAAAAACAACTGACCAGAATGTGCAAGTTTTGTAATATAATGTGCACAAAACAGTTTTTCAATATCACCTATTGTTTTTGCAAAAAAACGATATCTTCGTCAAAAAAAGTACCATGGCCAATTTTTACTTTTTTTTACGAAAATATATTTTTTTGCAAAAAGAATGGGCAATATAGAAAAGTGATTTTGGCACATTATACTGCAAAACTAGCACCGTCTGGAACTTTTTTTGGTTTTGACCATACTCTTTTTTTTTACAAAAATAATGGGCGATATTTAAAAATTGATATTGACACATTATACGGCAAAACTAGGACATTCTGGGATAGTTTCTTTTTTTTATTTTTTTTGCAATATAATGGGCCTAAATCAGTTTTTTGATATCACCCATTGTTTTTCCAAAAAAAATCAGTTTTTCAAAATCACCTATTGTGTTTGTAAAAAAGATATTTTCGTAAAAAAACTACCATGGCCAATTTCTTCCAAATAAAAAGGAACTGTCCCAGTATGTGATAGTTTTGCAGTATAATGTGTCGAAATTAATTCTTCAATACCGACCATTGTTTTTCTAAAACAAAGTAGCATGGCCAAAACCAAAACTGTTCCGGAATGTGCTAGTTTAGCATATAATGTGTCGAAATTAGTTTTTCAATATCAACCATTGTTTTTGTAAAAAAAGTAGCATGGTCATAATCAAAACTGTTCCATAATGTGCTAGTTTTGCATTATAATGTGCGAAATCAGTTTTCGGTACCACTCATTGTTTTGCAAAAAAATATTTTCGTAAAAAATAGCATGGCAATTTTTTCAAAAAAAAAAAAAAAACAACTGACCAGAATGTGCAAGTTTTGCAATATAATGTGCCCAAATCAGTTTTTCAATATCACCTATTGTTTTTGCAAAAAAAACGATATCTTCGTCAAAAAAGTACCATGACCAATTTTTACTTTTTTACGAAAATATATCTTTTTTGCAAAAACAATGGGTGATATAGAAAAGTGATTTTGGCACATTATACTGCAAAACTAGCAGTCTGGAACCTTTTTTTGGTTTTGACCATACTCTTTTTTTACAAAAATAATGGGCGATATTTAAAAATTGATATCGACACATTATACGACAAAACTAGCACATTCTGGGACAGTTTCTTTTTTTCTTTTTTTTTGCAATATAATGTGCCGAAATCAGTTTTTTGATATCACCCATTTTGTTTTAAAAAGTCCTAAATAAAAATGCAGTATTTTCAAAAATCACCCATTGTTTTTGTAAAAAGATATTTTCGTAAAAAAGTAGCATGGCCAATTTCTTCCAAAAAAAAAGAAACTGTCCCAGTATGTGCTAGTTTTGCAGTATGATGTGTCGAAATTAATTTTTCAATATCGACCACGTTTTTCTAAAAAAAGTAGCATGGCCAAAACCAAAACTGTTCCGAATGTGCTAGTTTAGCAGTATAATATGCCGAAATTAGTTTTTCAATATCAACTATTGTTTTTGTAAAAAAAGTAGCATGGTCGAAACCAAAACTGTTCCAGAATGTGCTAGTTTTGCGAAGTCAGTTTTTTGGATATCACCCATTATTTTTGCAAAAAAATATATTTATTAAGCAGCATGGCCATTTTTTTTAAAACAAAATACCAACTGTTCCAGAATGTGCAAGTTTTGCAGTATAACGTGCCGAAACCAATTTAAACCTATTGTTTTTGCAAAAAACGATATTTTCGCAAAAAAAGTAGCATGGCCAATTTAAAAAAAAACTGTCCCAGAATGTGCTTGTTTTTCAGTATAATGTGTCGAAATCAGTTTTTCGATATCGCCCAATATCATCGCAAACTTTCTACCAACTATGGGCTGTTATGCTATGATGATGATCTACCAAATTCTAAACGCAATATACTAATTCAAGCTCTTGAAAGATATTGGTTTTGATCTTCAAAAGATGGCACGTTCTTAACATCCGCCTATTACCAGTCTGTTTTGGGTGTGTTTAACAATGGAAAATATCGAGCATCGTGCCGTTATTAAATTTCTGTTTAAAAAAGGTTTAAAAAACGCGGAGATTTTTGAAGAAATGCACAACGTATTGGGTGAAAGTGCACCATCATATGCCACGGTAAAGAACTGGGTGGCTGCCTTTAAACGTGGTCGTACGAGCATAAAAGACGAACACCGCTCTGGACGCCCTAAAAGTGTCACTACTCCGGAAATGGTGAGCAAAATCCATACCATGATTTTAGAAGATCGGAGATTTAAGTTAAGTGAGATAGCCAACTAACATCGTAAACATCTCAAGAGAACTGGTACATAACTCAAGAATTGCATATGAAAAAGCTTTCTGCGAGATGAGTGCTGCGTTTGCTCATCCTAGACCAAAAATGTGTCCGAACGCAAATATCGCAAGAATGCCTGGATCGTTTTCCAGAAAATGCGACTGATTTTATGAGGCGATTGATAACCACTGACGAAACTTGGGTTCATCATTATACTCCTGAGACAAAACGGCAATCAAAACAGTGGATTGAACATGTTTGTCCACCTCTAAAGAAAGCCTTGTGTGTCAAATCAGCCGGTAAGGTGATGGCTTCTGTATTCTGGGATGCCAAAGGGAGTTTAATGGTAGACTATTTACCTAATGGGCAAACCATAACTGGGGTTTATTATACTAACCTGTTGGACAAATTAAACCAAATTATTCGACAGAAAAGACCAGGTTTAGCTCACAAGAAAATCATTTTGCACCAGGATAATGCAAGGCCCCACACAAGTGTTATAGCGATGGCAAAAATTGACGAACTGAAGTATGATTTGCTTCCGCATCCCCCGTAATTCGCCCGATCTAGCTCCGTCAGACTTACACTTATTCCCCAAACTCAAAATCTTCCTTGGCGGACAACGATTTTCGACTAACGAAGAAATTAAGTTCGCGGTTGATGAATATTTTGCAAGCCTTGAAGAAAGCACCTTTCGCGATAGGATTAAGGCTTTAGATCATCGTCGGACAAAATGTACAGATCGTTTAGGTGATTATGTTGAAAAATAAAACGATTTTTAAAACTTAACATTAGTCTTTCATTCCGTCCTCGTATTAACCTTTTAATAGTTAAGTTTAAATAAAATTTCATTATTTTGGTGATTGCGCCTGTTGATTTTTTTGTCAAAACTTATGTCCATACGTTATATTATCAAATTCAGTTATCGTTATCGACAATGCTTCCTACTATATCTGGAAGGTAGATAGGATTTGAACAGTCTTTCAGCGAAAATAACAAAGGTCGATCGGCTTAATGAAAAAGAAATAGTCATCGAAGATAACGTGTTAATGCTTCTGTAGCACAAGTGATGAATCTATACGATTGGAGTAACCTTGTTGTTATGGCACAAGAAGATCATCAGGTTCTTCGCTTACCTCCATACCACTGCAAATTAAACTCGATAGAAATGGTGAGGACACAAGTCAAACATCATATTAACATCAATAATGTTTAAGGTAAATGACAAGATTTAATAAAATGTAATTAAGAAAAAAATTGGCAACATATAAATCGTGTAAAGACTGTTGAAGATAACATGGTAGCGGATGACGTTCGAGATGGTATTTAAGAGTTTGTAATCGTTACACAATCGTCTTCCGAGGTTCAACAAATGGACTGGAATATAAAATTTGTGCGATAAATATTATATTCTGATGGAAATATAAAATGTAACTTGATTTCTTTAATTTTTAGCTCTACTAATGGTCAGATGTGCGCTAAACTTGATTTAAGAGTGTATAGGGATGGCTTGCTACTCGTGCAAATCCTGTTATATTATTTATTACGTTTAACAATACCATGTATAGTGACGAATGCAATCTTTAAATATTATTAGGCAAATAATATAATGTAATAATGTAGGCTTGAAAATCATCATGATTGATTTTTTGTGATCTTGAATTACGTATTCCGGATGGTGTGGTTTGTTCATCTACCTGATTCATTTACTATTTGGCGTTGGCGATAATATCCTTGGCATCGTTTAAGTGAAATTTGATGTATTTTATTACAAATCATAAAATAAATGTAATAAAGAAAGTATTTTTGATGAATCCTTAGTATTAGATTGGTAAAAGTTTGTTACTCGTCTTTCAATATGTTATACAGGGTGTAAAATTAGTGCGAGAAAACGTTTAAATATGAAAGTTGTGTATTAGCTTCTTCTCCGTAATCTAAAAATATCTACAATTCTACAGGGTGTTGCATTTTCGGATTCCTGTATCCAACTTAAATATTTTAAATTCAACACCCTGTATATTTTTAAACATTCTTACATCTATTGCCTATCTGGTACTGTTCTGGTTTTTTTAAATTAGGATCAGCAGGTACAGAGTTATTCAACTTTTCAGGAAAAATATGACGTATGCAAACACAACGAATAAAATCTGCAGAACGTTTGTCAAGATCATCTACTGTCATCCGAAACATTAAAAGTTAAATGCCGTTGTACAGAGTGTTTGCTACGGTGGCACAATAACTTAATATTTCGATCGACCATAACTCATTTTTTTAAATGGAGCACCCTGTATTTTGTAAGTGATTCAGATAAAGAAATAAATTCCCTTTCAATTTTATATTGAGTTTCCTATACCTAAAGTTGACAGTTTTGTAATTATTGCAGTTTTAAGAATAACAGGACCGTGTTATGCGAATTGTAATTTTTAGCGGGCTGTGGAAGCTACTGCAAAAGACAGTTATGTCATATTAATTCGCAGTAAATTAACATTTGTGTGTTGCGCTGCATAAGTTCACTGTTTTGTATTTTTGAATTTTTCTAGAGAAGAGTGTGTTGATATGATCTGTGTATTAGGGAGAATGTGATCGAAACTGTCTTCCTGTATCCCGAAACTATGCTCAGATCTGTACTGACAGAAGACACTCACTTGAAGTTAGCTTCGAAAGGAGGTTTGAAACAACAGACAGCGTTAATTATACAAAACGTATGCGTGCAAGACTTGTAACCAATGAGGAAAACGCATTAATGGTTGTTACTGCAGTGGTTGAAAATCCTCATCACTCGAAAAATTCTCAACAAACTGAATTCCTGAAAATAGTTGATCATCAATAAACGTGTGGGATGGTATTAGTAGGGCACAAGTTGTTGGACAACATACTTTTGAAAACCATCTTAGTGGTCAAATGTATCTCCTCTTTCTTGAAGATGAATTGAACGATTTATTGCAACATGTCCCTGAAAATGTTGTCCCTAGATTGTGGTACTAACAAGATGGTGCATTCGACGCTGAATGTTCGAAATTTTTTAAATATTAGAGTTCCTGGTCGCTGGATTGGACGAAGTGGTCCACAGAACTGGTCTGCTAGGTCTCCAAACCTATCTTTACTAGATTCTTTCCTTTAGGTCTGTATAAACGACAGTGTGTATCAAACTCCTCCAACTACTAGGGAAGGTATGAAAGAGAGAATTCGTGATGCTTTTCGCCAAGTGACCCATGACATGCTAATTGATGTTCGACGTTCATTTGCGGAACGAATTCAACAGTGCCTACTACAAAATGGCGGTGTGTTTGAACACTTATTGTAAATTGCTCTGGTATTTCTTCTATTAACTTAAAATGTTGTAATAAAAATGTCGTTGCTTTGTGTTGATGATTTGTTCAACTTATTTTTTTGCAATATGCAGATATGACGCTCTCGGGACATTTAACGTAACCTTCTAAAATTACAATTCGCATAACACGGTCCTGTTATTCTTAAAACTACAATAATTTAAAAAGTGTCAACCTTAGATATAGGGAACCCAATATAAAATCGAAAGAGAATTTATTTCTCTGTCTGAATCACTTACAAAATACAGGGTGTACCGTTTAAAAAAATCGAGTTATGGCCAATCGAAATATTAAGTTATTGTACCACCGTAGCTAACACTCTGTACAACGGAATTTAGCTTTTAATTTTTCGGCTGACAGTAGATGATCTTGACAAGCGTTTGACAAAATAGTTTTGATTTATCTGTCACAGTGTGGTCGCAGCAGATTTTATTCGTTGTGTTTTCAACAGTCATATTCTTCCTAGAAAGTTGAATAACTCTGTAACGGGTGATCCTAATTAAAAAAACAAAGCATTACCAGATAGGCAATTGACGACAGAATAAGAATATTTAAAAATATACAGGATGTTCAATTTAAAATATTTAAGTTGGCAGCCGAGAATGCAACACCCTGTAGAATTGTAGATATTTTTAGGTTACATAGAAGCTAATACCCAACTTTCATATTTAAAGATTTTCTCTATCTAAAATAGTTGTGGAACAAAATAAGAATTACGCACTAATTTTACACCCTGTATATTTATTAAGAAGTAAAAATTGTCAGTGATCTTAGGTGTTCGCCGAAACTACTGTAAATGTTTTGGACATAGTTTTATATTTCGTACTTTACTATTTCCTGTAATAAGTTTGGTACCTAGTAAATGTATCAAAAATTGACAAACTGTAAATGTAAAGGTATTATGGTGCGTAGTGGTTGCATATTATTGATTAGTTATAAGCTGCATTACATCGTTCATTGAATTTTAATACAATTCCAAACACAAACGAATTATACATTAAAGGTTCTATAAATTTAAATCAATAATGACCAATATTTCAGTGAACTTTAAAATTAGGCCAAGCTCATTTATTGATTATATTAAAACGGAGAATTACATTGTTTCCACAGTGCTTTCAGATTTTTACGTTGTAATTATGATTACATTCCGTTTCGAGTTGCTGTGCTCATAAATAACTTATTTGGTATGATTGATGTTAATACTGTAAAAATTCATGGTTTAATTTATAAATTATAGGTCGAACCAATGTGTTTAAAAAATTTATTTGGAATCCTTGATACTGTTAATAGTGTTTCAGAGACTTCTCTAATTTTTTTTATCTAATATATTTTAGTTATTTACTGCACTGGAGTAATTTGTAAGAAAAAAATTGCTTGTGAAATTGGAAAATTCCTCAATTAAGAAATTATTACCAGCAAATTATACGAGTACTTAACGTTTGACAGATTTGAGAAACATATTTCACCTTAATTTTTTCAGAGCGGGCACTGACTTTCATAAATACGAAAAATTTTATCGATATGTTTTATTACTACATGGTCTAGAGCAATAGAAAGGGTAGGTACAAAGGATTGGGGCTAATTAGAATTTCGGTTTTCTATAATTAAAGCGAGCTTGTATTATATTTACTAATTATCCCGTGTTAATCTAATTTCGTAGAAATCATCAAATAATTAATTTTATAATCCCCTCCGACGTAGATTTAAAAAAACATCGAATGTTTTTACGTCAGAGAACACACCAGTATATCAACCAATCGCCACATTAGCATTCCTGCACAGAAGCTGTCTCCGCCTACCGAGGAACCTGTATAAAACCCCGAGACGCGCTACTGTACCTCAGCCACTTCTTGTCTATCGTTCTAACATACAAGTCGCTAGATAATTACCGCTAATTACTTTTGTAATTAACTAATTAACCGCGTGTCCGACTTTCTACGGGATCTTCGCCGCTTTCACCAGCAGTAGTCGTCACTGTTTTAACACACCACTACAGAAGAGTAGGCCGAATTAAAAACATTCCTAATCAGGGATAGAAGACCGTTGGACCGAAGGTAGCAGCAGGGCCAGGAGCATCAAGGAAGCAGGAAGGAAGGTCAACGCACGAGGACAACCAGTAACCGGAGCCAATCACACGAAAAGGAACGCCGCAGGGTAAATTAAATTTTCCTACACTATCCTTAACCTATTAACAAAGCCCTACATTTTCTGTCGGACTCCTAATTCAAAGCCTTAATCTAGCGGGGTGTGAGGTTGCACCTTGGTGGGAGTCTAGCACCTTTAAAAACAAATACATTTGCATTAATTGCACACCTCAATTCAATTACTAACCACCATGGTAAAACATGGTACACCCGCACCTCCCAGTCCCATTTCCCTAACCCCGACGACGACGACACCGACCGTGACGTACACTGCCGTAGCTTCGCTATCGATAGCACCTACCCGGACGATGACAACCTCGACCATGACGAAGACAACGACCAGGACGCCACCCTCACCCTCTACCTTGTCTATGTCCTCGTCATCCTCCTTATCCTCGACCTCTACCGTAACCCAACCCAAATCCCGGTATTGCTTACGCAATATTCTCCTATCAGTTACTTCAAAGAAGCAACTGTACAGCATCCTCCGCCCTCTCCAGCTCCCGATTGAAACCTCACATCCTAACCCTACCGCTGAAGTGGAGAAATCCATTAAAGCCACCTTTGGTACTCCATCCATTACCCTAACCCAATTGTCCGGCCCAACCCACACCCGACCCGAACCCAAACCTCTCCCTGTCATGCGTCATCCGCGAGGTTGACCGTGGCATGACCGAAAAAGTAATTATACAGGCCATCGACCTCCCGCACATTACCAATGTCATCCGTATAATTTCTAGAGCCACCAACCGTCCTAATTGCTTTGTCCGTATCCTAACCAACTCCAAATCCTCTATTACAGACGCTATCAATGAGAGCCTCCATACACCCCCAGTCCCATTCCAAAATACTGCGCCACCTTACCCAGGTGGACCACCTAGCAGTAAAGTGCCCTACCGGATCCCTCAAGTGCTCCTCCTATGGCGGAAGCCACAATTCCCAAGCCTACCCTTCCATATCCTCGCCAAAGTGTAACAACTGTGGCGGCTCCCACTCTACTTACTAATGTAAAATTTACTCGACCCAGACCACATATAAATACTAGCCATAACAGAGACAAAATTAACCAACAGAGGCACGCTTAACATAACCCATTACAATACCTACCTTCACAACAACCCCGACAGAGGAAAACGAGGTACTCCTGATACACTCCCGATACTCATCCGCTCCCAGACCTTACCGCCGCACCTTCAACACCTTCAATACGTAGCTGAAACGGTGCACCGTCTCTCATTCCCTATAATAGTATTTTGCTATTATAACCCTTCCGGGCATAACACCTTTTCATCTCCACTACTACAATATGTAGCCAACATCCCTAATGCAGTACTACTAGGAACCCTTAATGCCAGACACCAATAATTTGGAGACACGACTGACAACGCAAACGGACAAATATTAACGAACAAACTACTTAGACTACCAATAGTACGAATTAGGAACATCCACCCCACGTGTATCGGACACAAAGGTTACTCCATACCCGACCACATAATATGCTCAGAACAAATAACACAATATTTCGATGCCAACTGTCAGCTCGGCACTTCAGACCACCTTCCCTTACTAGTGAAAACATCCCTAGGCCCCCCACTTTCCCCAACACAAACAACTATCATACGCAGAAATTTTTAAAATGCCGATTGGAATGCGTTTAAAGAACACATCTCCAATAACCACCCAGATATAACACTTAACACTACCGACACAGACAGAGCCGTACAAGCACTGACCCAATTTATCTCCGGCGCTGCCTTCACAGCAATCCCGACAAAAGTAATAGACATCAACCGGAAACCACTTCCCCCCTGCATCGTTCTCCTAATCAAGGAAACGCGACGGATATACCGACGATTTCTGAAGACCAGAGACCCAGCACTAAAACCGAATACAACAGACTAAGCGCAATAATCCGACTAGAGACCAACAAATACACCCAAGAAAACTGGATAAAAGAAACCGCCAAACTTGATTACCGCGAAAGCCCCAAATTCTGGCACAAATTCAAGATCCTAACGAAACAAAAAACTAAATCATAATGCCACCTAATCAATCATCAAGGTACCCTCGCAGTTTCAGACTAGGAGAAACCCTACCTGTTCGGCCTTCACCTGCAAACCGTCCTCACTACCCCCGACGATCCATCGTTCGACAACGATTTCAAAACTCGGCTCGAGCAAAACCTTCAGGCATTCCAAATCCAAAACCAGAGACTGCACGTACTAACCGACAACGACCCCTTCCTTAGCCTCATTTCATCCGATCTAATACTACTAACTCTTAAACAAGGGAGAAATTCCGCTCCAGAACAAGACGGACTTAACCGCCAAATACTGTATAATGAAGTGGTCGATCTGGTAATCGTATAAAATTTTATAATAAAGAAATAAATGTAAAAGTAAATGAGTGTAAAAATGTTCTCCAAAAACAAATCGTTATAACTAACTGGAGATACCAACCATCCACCACAAATAATGCCTTTGACCCAAATCGGTAGATTAACATAGGGTGGTTCGTTCTTTGGATTCGCTTAATTACCACAATTTCTGCTGTGTTATTTGTATGTAACACTAATATCATGATCTCGGACGAAGTTATTTTTATAATGCTCGGAATAACTAAACCGAGGTTCTTAACAATAAAAATTTTATAGTAAAAATAAAAATATACAAATATGTTTATTAACAGTTAATGATATGGTTAAATAAAATATATCTTAAAAATAGCCTTAAATTACTAAAAAAATCATTAAACATCAAATACCTGTTCGTAAAATCTTGTACACAAATTTTTTAATAACTGAGGTGATGTCATCTTTGCATCAATATTGCGCAATCTCTTGTAATAATGCTTTACGTTGTAAGCCACACCCAAACTGGAATTTTCCTTATAAATTTTCTTCTTGAAATGGAATAATCCGTTTAATGCATTATCTTGAAATTTCCAATAAAAATTGCAATCATAAAATGAAAGCGTACGCCACAGTAAAATTAAATGCGTAATCCAAAGCGGCAAAATTAAATGTAAAAGTAAAAAATAAAAGCGAAGTAAAAGTGCCTGAAAAGAGCAAATGTTTTAATTTTTAGTATTACGAGTTAAAAGATATCTTACCATCAAATTAATGGCACTTACACAAAATTTAGGGGAAAACCCAAAAAATGCTTCCTGCACTCGCAGCAGTCATAAGGAAGTGAAAAAAATGGAGACTTTCAAATTAGACGATCTAGTCGTGCGCGAAAGGATTTGCGCAAAGAATTAAGTCACGATGACGTAATGCGCGAATAAAATGATCAGAAAAATAATTTAAAGAGGTAGTATAAACCATTAACAAATATATACCCTTAAGAAGATATGCAAATTAAGTTGCCTACCACATACCTATATTTCCATAATTAAAATTTTTCGTATATTTACAACAGAACGAATGAAAGACCTTAAATTAAGGTATATTTTAATACAACTCAAGAAGGGTTGTTACAACTGAAGAACCTTCCACAAAACGCCATTACACAGTTAGCCCAAATATACAACAGACGCTTTGCCCTATTCTATTTTCCGACAGAATGGAAGTCCGTTTCAACTGTCATGTTACCCAAACCTAGATCTGATCCTTCCCAACCTTCATTCTACAGACCGATTGCCCTCTTAAGTTGTATGGGCAAATGTCTAGAAACTATCCGGTCCCGAAGGCTAAGAGCTCATCTCGAAGCCAACGACATGATCCCCAACAACCAGTTTGGCTTCAGACCGAACCGTTGTTGCCAAGACCCCTTGGTACAACTATATACCGAATCCTCAAAATCATTGAACGGAGACTGTTGCCTCGCAATCTTCCTCCATGTCAAACAAGCTTTTGACAAAGTATGGCACGCAGGACTATTATACAAACTACGACAGTTAGGCTTCTCTACCTCATTCGTCCAACTCCTTCTCTCATATCTGACAGGCAGATGTGTGAAGGTACGAGTAGGCTCCTCCACCTCCACGACTTTTCATCCAACCGGCGGAGTTCCGCAAAGATCCGCCCTGGCACCTCTCCTATTTACCATCTATGCATTCCCCAAGTACCAACCCGAAAACAACAGTAGCTCAATTTGCCGACGACACTGCTCTCTGGGCGACCAGAAGGGACAGTGACGGGGCAAACAGACTAATAACTCAACAACTTACCCACGTCTCCAACTGGGCCAAACGGTGGAGACTAACAATCAACCCAAACAAAACACTGTTTAGACATCCGAGATTATACAAGTTTGACAGACAAACCTCCAACAATATCAACTTGACCCTACGCGGACAAAGACTACAACTACAAGACACAATCATATACCTAGGTATCACATTCTCCCGGACCCTACACTGGCAACCCGACGCTATGGTGCTCTCAATACGATACGCAACCGCGCATCACTATTGAAAATGCTGCAAGGAAACATCAGAGGTTGTCACCCCAAAACCCTTCAACACACAACACTTACATTCGACCGATAATCGACTACCGCGCTCCAATCCTCGCCTCCTGCGAAAGGACAATACTACGCACCATACACAAACTACACTTCAGACACCCCAAAGAACTAACCATACAACACGCCAACATTCAACCAATAACCGACAGACTAATAACACTACAGACCGCCAAATACACAAATTGCGGAACAAACGGTGACACGATTCCAACCAACCAGATCCCATTCTCCAACAAACCCCGACTACCACGTAAACCCAAAACCAAATTCAAACACCTCCCAGCACTCCTACTTCAACGAATAGATAACTTACCAGAGGAGTTCGAAGAGCTCCTCGGCAATACTCCCTACATCCTAAGATAAAACCAATCCTCACCCTGTAACTGTAGTACTTTTATAACGGAATTAAATTAAATTTTCTTTACATATTTCAACTAGCTTCAAAAAGTTGGTTAGTTAATTCGCCTGGATGTCTGTGTGCCTGCTCTGTCTGTTTGTGTGTCGCACGATGTTACAGGGTTTAGAAAGGAAATTCTTTGTTGATTCCAAATCTCTGGTAGATTTTTGATCATCTGTTCGCGGTAGGAAGGTTTACAAATGTTACAGTTTTGAAGTTGGTTGAAATTAGAATTCTATAAGAATTCGCACCTTTTGAACTTGTTTTTGTTGTAAATTACGTCATAATTGAACCACCATTTTAAAAAATCTCGAACATTTTGTAAAAACTAATATTTTTGTGTTTATCCGTTTTTTGTATGCATTCAAGGAACTAAAAAAAAACAAATTTTGAATTTAATTGAAACCTTTGACATACTGAGAAGTAACTTAGACTTAAAAAAATTATGTTTATAGCTGTCAGTAAGTCTCATTTTTTTAGTAACTAGGTATAAGTAAAAAAAGTTAAAACGAACGACAGCCATTTTGAGGCTGTCAGTCACCATTTTGCATGGGCCACATTCATCCCAAAATCCTTTCTACTGAGACAGTAATAATCCATTAGTGTTAATTTTTATTAACACTTTATTTATTGTAAAACAATGTTTGAACAAAGCGATATTACGAGTGTTGCAGACATTTGTGGTTCTCTTATCAGTTTTGTTAACTTGAGAACATTGGTGACATCTTCGTTTTTATTTCCATCGCATGTGATCATTATTTTATTTTTGTTCATTTTTCAAGGTCTTCCTAAAGATGCGGCAGATAGATAGCCCAACAATTTGGTCTGCAAGGTCGACGTCTGCCATATATTTGTTATACAACCAACATCTCTGGACAAGAAAATTCCTGCTTTTCCCCAGATTACATGGTACGTTTTACTTAGAACACAGTATTATTGAAACAACTGCTAATGGTTAAAACATCTTTTGTATCTTTCCATCTTGCAATAATTATGCCGTCATGGTTGACTCGAATCTCTGACTGACTCCGTTCTAAAGGTTGCTACAGCCGGATATGGTAAAGACTGGAGCAGATCTATAGACGAAAAAATAGATCGAAACAAAGGATTACCCCATCGCTCCTGATAGTACTCGCTAACTTGGAAACCTAATGGAGTTTCTGTTTTATTATCTTCTTTTCCTGCATAAATATTGAGGTCATAAACATATCCACTGAGGGAATCACTTCGCATCCAAATTTTAATGCCACGTTTAATGAGTTTGTTTGGGATATATTGTTTTAAAGACGAACGATTCTTAAATTTTGTCATGGGCTGATCTATACTGTGATTTGATTCGCTTCTCATCTTTGGAAAAGAGATTTTCAAATAGTTCATCAATTCTTGTATGCAGTGCGTTCGCAAAGTAGCGGATAAATTCAATTAAAATTCGAATGGGAGTTTAGGACGAAAACGCTCGGACCCGTCGATTTTTAGTTTCAATTTAGAATTGTTTTACGTAAAAGTGAAATATACAGAGTGTGTCAAGAAAAAGATATGACGTCATCGGCATTTTTTTAAATGTCAACCCCCATTTTTTATTGCAGAACATATGGATGTGTGCCCCAAACTTGCGTCCGCAGGCGATACCTTCCTTATTTCATGGAATAGGAGAACAAAACTTTGAAGTGTAGCAGAAAGAACTGAGGTGCATGTTTTAAAATTATTTTAGGTTATATAGGGTGTTTCTTCTATACAGGGTGAAGCAAACATAGATTTTTTTAATAAGACACCCTGTATTTGGGGTTGGGCCTAATTTAGTTGCAAAATGATTTCACTAATTTAAATGAAATGTTCGAATTGAGCATCGTTAACAATCTGACACCAGCCAAGGCGATTAACAAATAATTTTTGAATCTTGTCGATGATACCTGCTGTAATTTCTTGGCGAATTCGTGATTTTAAATCTTCTAAATTGGCCGGTCTCGTCGCCTATACTTTACAAAGTATCCCCACAAGAAGTAATCTAGAAGATTTAAATCTGGCGATCTGGCTGGCCACTCAATTATCCCTTTTCTACCTATCCAACAATTTGGAAAAGCTTCATCCAAATAATTGCGAACAGATGAAGCGTAGTGTTGGCGGCGCTCCATCTTGTTGAAAAAAGAGATCACGGTGGTGCATATCGGGCACTTTTAAATCCGGATACAACGTTTTTAGAGCGTGGATATGGTCATTTTGAAGAAATACTAAATATCTCGCACCAGTGAGAGTATTCTCGAAGAAGTAAGGACCTATAACTCTTCCGTCAACTATGCCGCACCAAACATGCAATTTTTGAGGGTTGTGGGTGTGATATTCCGTAAAACTGTGAGTATTTTCGGTTGCCCAATAACGACAATTTTTTCTGTTCACATGGCCGTTTAAAGCAATTGTTGTTTCGTCGGAAAAACTTATTCTTTTTACAAAATTGCCGTTACCATAACATAATTGTTCACAAAATTCATTTCGCCAATCAAACTCCGACAGCTCGTAAAGTAAGCATATCTTGTAGGGATGGAACTTCTCTCTTTTCAACACTTTAGTAGATCGCGCACACTAATATTATTAGCCGCGTCCGTAATGGCGGTATTAGAATTATCTAGCACTGCTAAGACAATGTTCAACTGATCTTCTTCACTTATCGACTTTAGACCAGATTTTCTCATATCCCAAACATGTCCAAATTCCCGAAATTTCGCCTCAACTCTTTTTACCATGCTTTGGTTAATGGACGGTCGAGTTGCATTAAGCAACGCAACCACCACCGATTGAATGCGCGACCTATCTCCGAAACCAAACATGCACAGGATTTTAATTCTTTCATGTTCGCTTAATTTCCTCATATTTCACAAAATAGCGGTAAAGTAATTACTAAATAAACTCACGTAACAATGCTGTCGCCTATCAAAAAACTAAACACAAGTTGTAACGTGCAAATAATAAAAATAATTTTAACAAAATGTACAATTTAACGTTTTCTTACATTGATAATGAAATTTTCTGATTTTTAATGTTTACGATAATTTTTGTTCAATATTTCCTTATGTAACCATTATTCATATTTACCTTACGGACGTGAATTCTGCAATAAAAAATTGGTGTTGATATTTAAAAAATGTCGATGAAGTCATATATTTTTCTTGACACACCCTGTATATTTCACTTTTAGGTAAAAAAAATTCTAAATTGAAAATAAAATCCGAGCGTTTTTTCCCTAAACTCCCATTCGAATTTTAATGGAATTTATCCGCTACTTTACGAACGCACTTTATAATAAGTTTTGTTGCAATTAGCAGGTGTGTTTGGATTACTAAAATAAAGCTTTGAAAATAATATATAATATCTCTGGATATAGCTCTTCTGATTGTAGTGATCATCACTATATTCATAGTCACAGTGAACATTTTCATATTGATCATCGCTACTTTCATTATCACACGCATCCATTTCAGATTCACTATGTTGCTCCAAACTGTGCTCATCGCCAACTTTTGATGCTTCTTTATTATCTGAACTGTTGTCTGAGAAAGGCTCTTCTACGTCACTATCTGTTCTTCCTGCTTAGTAAATATCACTGTCACGCTTTTTGCTCGAGTTCCTTTTCGGTCAAATATCGTAGACCCATCTGTGTACAATGATGAATGTCGGGATATATGTAACCCAAGATATATGTCTAATGGGACAGTTATGTTTCACCAAATAACAATAACATACGGTTTTCAATCAAATACGCCTATTGTATCTGCCAATAAATTATATACATATCTTACTTTTACTACACACTTATAAAAATGCAATATTTCATACAGTTTTCGCAAACACACAACAAACGTTGGACAGGGTGGTTTTTTTCGTTAATATAGAGTATAGGCTAAACGGTAAGAGATACAAAAACTAAGATACGTGTCCCGTTCTCTTTTTAGTGTTTAGTTTAATGGCGCAATCGGATCTACGCTAACTAAATTGATTTCGAAGATACAGAGTGATTCTCAAAATCTGCCGGTTTTTATTATCTCTTATGACTCGGTTATTTATGGACATAAAATGTACCAAGCCAATTTTCGCCAAAATTGACATTTAGTAAGTCCCTTACCATGTGGCTATTATGTTCTGGAGCACCGTCTTGTTGTAAATAAACATTATTTCTTGCAGCTAATAGCATGTTATCCAACTCCATTATTACACATTCTTCCAAAATTTGGATGTATCCTTGAGCATTCAAATTTTCATTAAAAATTCTGTAGTTAAGGACTCTGTTTTGATATAGCGCCACCCATACATGGAACCCAAACCGTCCTTGTTGTATCCTGGCGACCGTCTGATAAGGATTTATGTTTGACCAATATCGATTATTATGTCGATTAAAAATTCCTTCGCTAGATATAAAAGCCTCGTCGGTCCATATTATATTTTGAAAAAAATTGGGATTCCGATTAATCTGCTGCGAATACCAATGACAAAATGTTAAACGCCGCTCTTCATCTCCAGGATGTAAGTTATGAACCTTTCTTATTTTATATGGTTTATACTTATGCTTTCTTAACGTTTTTAAAACTTTAGATTTACTTGTGCCAATATCTTTCTCAATATTACGGCTAGATATTGTCGGATCAGCAGCAACACAAGCTAATGTATTTATTTCATCTCTTGCTCTATTTGCCTTATTGTAAATCTTACTTCTTGGTTTTCCAAATGATCCATACTCACTTAAATTGTGATATAATCTTTCAAATATTTGTTGTTCTGGCTGTCGTCGTTCCGGATAACGCTCAAAATATAAGTCTAGAGCTGCGTCTTTATTTTTATTACTCTCAATGTAGCACTCAAGCATATTTAATTTTTCATAATTTTGAAACCAATACATAATTGTTACTGAATTTTATGACATGTAAACAAACAAAAACAATTGCTTAAAACATTCAATTAATGGCCAACTGAAAAAAAATGTTTTTTTAGTATTTTAGCTATTTAAGACAATGCAAAATATGTCAGTGTTATATATTGTTGCAATCTCAAGAAAAAATGCAATTTTTTGAGATTATCAGATACAGGTTGCCCCATTTAAGAAAATGCTACTTTTGATAATATCTCAAAAAATAAAACATCTATATTTTTTTTAAGAACGCCACTGGATTCAACGTAAAAAGTCATAAAACTTGCGTATCCAAAGCTTTTTTAATAAAACCGGCAGATTTTGAGAATCACTCTGTATCTTCGAAACCAATTTAGTTAGCGTAGATCCGATTGCGCCATTAAACTAAACACTAAAAAAGAGAACGGGACACGTGTCTTAGTTTTTTTGTATCTCTTACCGTTTAGCCTATACCCTATAATATTAACGAAAAAAAACCACCCTGTACAGCGTGAAAAAATTGCTAATAATTTTGAGGTTATGAATACATCATGCTGCGCTGTGACACTGTTTTAAGCGGACGGATATCAAATGATTACGTTAAAACGGCGTATAAATACCATTAAATACTTAGAAACATATGGTAGGACATATGTAACCCGACGGTCTCGAAAGGGTTAAAAATTATGTTTTCAAAAACACATACTGAATATGTGTGCCATGCAGTTTTATTTACATTTCTGTGGCAAATAGTTAATTAGAAACATGTTGAATCCATTTTTCTTTCTGGACATTATTGAACATATATGATACATTTAATTAAATACACTTTGTGTATTCCTTAACATTACTGATAGTTTTAATAATTTAGTATAATAACAATTTGAGTTGAAATTGAACCCCTTTTGTAATACTCATCTAAACCGACTTGATAAGCCAATTATTATTAACCAGATTACCACTCAGAACAGTAGTTCTTAATTGAATGATTAATAATATATGTTTAATGAAGTTGACTACATGAATTATAGAAATCAATGTAGATCATTTAATAAGTTTTCTATTGTTTAGAAGTACGTGTGTTTATCGGACGTTTTTATTTAAGTCGAACAATTTTTAGTACTTCAAGACCAGTGTATAGTAAATTAATAATAGTAGCACATCTTAAAGGGCCCATTTGCATACACAAACGACTTCCGTCAATCTAACATGTGTGTGGGTATCTTGAGATGATGCTATACAAATTTATCAACCATCTATATCCGTATCCTGTGTATCACGTGAGGGTTGTGCACGTGTTAATATCAGGGTGTATTCATTTTTTATATTAAACCAAATTTGATTATTGTTTAATATGTCATCACAACACTTCAAATCCAGACATATATGTATTTTAGGAAAGTCAATAAATCATCAACACATTAGAGGGTGAGTTTTTCTTCAGCCCGTATGTTATTCTACTTTTTAATGATTTGATGAAACTTTTGACAATTTTATATAAGCCGACGTCGTTCTATTTCTGTATTGTTAGAAACGTTATATTCAAAACCTTTTAACGTTGATCTTATATTTCTGTGGGTACATGAGCACATGCAGCTCATAAATTAAAAAGACATTTGCTTGAATAATGAAAGGGTCCGTAATTAAAGGTAAGTTATTTCATTAAAACAGTGAATTTTCTCAAGATAGGCCAACGCTCTTATGAGTAAATGAAAGAATTACAGGAAGTAATTTATCAATTAAAGAAAGAGTTCATGCTTAGGTATGTAATTTTTTCGAGCTTTACATTTAATTGGTTTCATTATGCTACCAAAATCTGAAGATGAAAGTTACTTATTTAAAGATGTGAGTGTGGGTAGCGTCAATTTAAAAAAAGTGTAAGGAAGGCCGCAAATTTTTCCAGTAGTAAAATTACGAGTCTATACAATTTTTCCGGAAAAATCGATGCTAGGACGAGTGCATTTTCTACCTGCACGAATGCATTTGTTAACTTACCACTTACCATGGACTTTTCCCATTTTTTCATGCGAACACATTATTGTTTTTGAGAAGGCTATTTCCCGAACTAATTTAGAAATATCTTCAGAATATGTTTGTTTAACACTTTTCTAGTAAGGAAAATATGATTAAATTAGGTAAGTGTTGCCATTGTATAAGGTGTACATATAATGGTTTTATCTAAGTTCTTGAAACTGAAACGGTTTCCTTTGGCAAATGTCACTTAAGTGTAGCTTCCTATTTTCGTATCTAGATGGCGCACATCAATTCGCATTTAATTAGGAAGTGGATCGTGTACTGTTTGTCGTAAGTTAAACAATAATGATGCCAGAAAAAAATTGTTAATTAGATAATTGGCCCATTATAAATAAGTCGTTACCTATAATTATTTGCTTGATACAAACTGTTAAATCCTCGTTTTGTTGTAGGATAACTGATTAAAAAAAAAAAAACTGCTAATAAAATACAACGTTGCTTGCCTATATAGGTAACAGAAAATTATAATTTAATGTCTTTGGAGTGGTGTTGTTAGCCACTATTTGTAATTTATAATTTTTTTTCACAACCGAGAGTGAAAGCTAGTTTCTGACATCAAAATCATGATAGAAGTGGAACATTTTCTTCCTAGGGAGCAAATATGTCACATTTTCTCCCTAGCAACTTTTCATTATGAAGTATATTTACTTATGTCAATATTGTCGTGAACTATCATACAAGATTTTACCATTGAATATTGAGGCCATACTGTAGAACATTTAAATGTTTTAACTTTCTCGCTAAAGTACACGAGTATCACATTATCCGTAAAGTTTTCTACGTTTTTTCCAAACACCACTTTTTAAAACTTCGATATGCTGCTTCGTTCAAATTCGTCGATTTTTCAGGTAGTTAATTCACTACCGCAGCATTTTTTGCTTCTATTATCTCTTCCGGTTCTTGTGGCTCTTCGAGTTCATTCATTTTATAACAAAACGCAAAAACCAATTTGTTGAAGTAAATTTTGACGGTTGTCAAGGAATTTACCAAAGACTACTAATAATTTTTAATATAGAAAATGTCAATTTAGCTTTGAAAAACAACTTGTTTTGGTTTTAATCTCACTTGGGTCGTAAAAAAAAATAGTATATACTATTTCGGACGCTCAATGGGAATGGACCATATTTCCTTATTACAAATCGTAAAGAAAAGTATCTCCTTTCTTTATAGCAACCATTTCTTTATAGTAACCATTTCTTTATAAAGAATTATTTATTGGAATAAATATTAAACGTACAACTATTAACGTTAGAAAAACTTATGCTTGCACAATGTTTTAACTGTAAATCATGAAATGATAATGACGATTTTTATAAAACCTCCTGATGAGCTCCCCTATTTGACGTAGAAAATGATGAGTCGCTACATCAGGAGACAACTGTAATTCAGGACGTTCTAGGACAACATCTGATGGACTCTGGCATCCACTATTTGTCGAAGATGGCTGATTAAAAATCATTTTCGAAATCACCATTTTATTGTTAATGCTTTCTTCTATATATTCTTCTGGAGTCGTGTTTGATCGCCATCCTCCATGATTTTTGAGCCTCCTGGTATCCGCTCCACCCTCAGCAAGAAAAGTGGTTGACGCTCGACGTAGACCGCAATCAGTGTAATCGTTTGGGTTGGGTAATTTCAAATAATGGGCAATTTTCTTCGGCATCTTGTAGAAACTGTGGATCCCCACAGGTTGTACATTTAGTGTTCATATCAAATATGAACAATCTTGAGTGATTGGTATGTTTTGGATGCAAGCTTACATATCTCCTGTACAACTCAATCTCATTAATTCCTCTCATTTCCGTCATAACGGTGAATATACGCTTCGTCCTTGTCTTAGTGTGATGGAGGGTGACAACCAAAATGGAGCCGGTAGCATCGATATCCTTCACATTTAACTTTCCAATCTCAGCTGCGCCTTGATTAGAAAGATCGCGATTCGTAAAGAAAAACAATACTTTTCTTTACTTACAATACAAATAACTATTTTTCTTACTTATAGTATTCCTGAACAGGCTAAGATTTGCGTAACGTTCTAAAGCACTCAGGAACATTGGGAGGGTTTAGAGATATTGTTAGGGTGGCGAGAAATGTTCATGAATGGCTACCTTAAATTTACTTAAGTCAAAGTTTGGAGGAAAACAAGAACTGGGTAGTGCATTCCACAATTTGGTCGCAGTGTGGGAAAATGTGGTTTGCGCCCGTTTAGTGAGAAGATGGAATTTTGAGTGCATAATTGTGGTGTGAATGAGCAAACCGAATATTTCTAGCGAAGATGGCCTGCGAAGGAGAGTATTTCGGAGGCACACTTGCCATGGTAATAGCGATAGAACAAGGAAATAATCGAAACTATTCTTCTATGCTCGAGAGACTGTAGGTCAGAAGTCAGAGGCGGGTCATTTATAAGCCTGATAGCTCTTTTTTGGACGCGGTTTACCATATCAAGGGCGTATTGGGGAGCACTGACCCAGAGGTGGGAATTGTATTCCAGATGAGGTCGAATTTGAGCCTTATACAGTAAAAGGAGTTGTTGCGATCTGAAGTACTGTTTAGATCTGTATAGAAAGCCCATGAAAGGTTCGATGATACGGACATCCCTAACATAGAAATAGAGTTTAAAAACTTGAGATCTGACCCATTCATATTTACAGCAGGAACTGATCGGTCTTTCTTGGTAGACACAAGGCAGCACTGGGTTTTGTCGGCGTTGAACGTGAGCAGATTACTCCTTTCCCATTCAAGAATGCGTTCTAAGTCACTGTTGATTGAGGCGGCCATTTTCACTTTAACGTCCAGACTAGACTTATTGTTGTGGTAAAACAGAAGAACTAGAATGTAGAGTGCTGTCATCTACAATGTATAGGGTTAGTTGTTGATGAAATGAGGTCATTTATGTATAGCAGGAAAAGTGTGGGAGCTATCAGTGATCCTTGGGGTACGCCCGCGTTAATAGTAGTTTCTTTCGAAAAGAAAACCATCGACAACACGTGTACATCTTTTGTCAAGAAAGCTGGAGATCCAATTGATGAGCGTATCGGATAAGCTGGACGAGGTGGCTTGGCAATTCGTTTCTGCAAACCAATATGTTTGCCGCTCATAATTTCGGCGTTGTCATAACCTTGTCCGCGTATATTATATAAGTTTAGGTTTACGTTTTCAGGCAGATCAAACACAAACTAGCTTAGATCTTCCCCAGTTGAATCTGTTATAGGATAGAAAGAAATAAAACTCTCTTTTACCTCAACATCTTAAATTAATACTTATTTGCTCTGTATGGCTTACATCTGGTGTACAATCCAATTTAATTGAAAAATATTTTGCCGCACGAATCAGTTCCAAAATATTTTCTTTTATATGGGAAGATATTAAACATACAGTCATTTTGGATTTGTTCTCTCAAATAATGTGGCATTCTCTCTGAAAGGCTGTGAGATTTTTTTACGCGATTTACGTGTTCTCTCATAATAGGATCAAATGTTGCAATAGTCTCAATAGATTTTAGGAAATTGCCATTGTCGGGGCTAAAAAGTTGTTTGGAAGAACCCTGAAAAGCTAGACATTGGATAAATATTTTATAACCACAACAATCCTTTCCAAAACTTCATACCAATATTTTTTTTTCCGCCTCTAAAAGTCGCAGTTGCTCATGATTTATAGCTGTCTTTAATTCTAACCTTTTATTTAGCTCCACCCAAGTATTTATATTCTTATTATGACATATGCTAGTTTCATGACGATGTAAATTTAAGCTTAAATGTTGCCATTCGGAAGACCCTTCGGAGAAAGAACTGTTTAGAGATTTGCCAAAGCCAAAAATTTTGCAGCAAAAGCACTGCAAACACTGAATCTTTTGTTACCGAATAAAGAAGCCATTCCAGTACATCTTGTTCTCCATTAACAAGTTGTCTGGTATAATATCATACTGATTGGTACTAGTAGTAGGAAAATTGTCGTTTAGAATTTGAACTGGACCCCGCTTTACAAGTATTCTTGAAATTTCGCTAGATACCCTTTTGGGCGGAAGTCCTGAATCATCGGAAATGTCTTTCAAATAAAGATGGGATGGGCCTGCCATAGCTTCATCTTCACTGATATTAACTTCAAATTCATTATTGTTTGCTGAATTCGAAGAAACGTGAAGTACCATTACTTTTGTCGGCATAATATTTCCTCTGCTTGTGACGAAGATGACGATGTTACAACTTCACAACTTCCTTCGCTTGATGTAGAAGCTTCATTCTCCAAGGTCTCTTCGCATATTTTTAGGAGGAACATATTTAAACTATGAGCCATTTTCTCCTGTTGTTGGTATTTATATTTTCTTTGTTTTCGAAATTCCGCACCAGAAGGTTTTTTCCTTTTTTGAGGCTCCTATAAAGATTATTCATAGTTTTATAGCGGCGTTTGAAGAAGTTGATATTATAATAGTTCATTGGCCTAATTGTGAATTTGCGAAAATAATACATAAGAGTATCATGAAAAATCTTTGTGAAATATAAAAATGCATGAAAGTTTTTTACTACTTTTTTATTTTTATAGGGTGGTCTGTTAGTAAGGGGACACAGAGCAACTGTGAATTCCTTGTATACTGACTTCCATAAAAATTGCAACACCTAGAATTTATTGAACGGTTTTATTGAAATTTTCGTCAACGATGTCTTTCATTAGAAGCAAACGATTAAAATTTGAAAACAAAAGAATAAAAACTAAAAATGTTTTTTTCAATAAACAGTTGCTCCGCCACGATTTGTAATGCACTAATTTAGACGGCGTGGCATGCTATCAATCAAGTGATCTATAGCTGCCTTGGTATATCAACCCAAGCTTCTCGAATCCGTAGCCGGAGATCGTGTAAGTTATCTGGAGGGTGTGGTAAACTACCCAGTCATGTTCAATGGGCGACAAATCAGGCGACCGAGCAGGCCATGAGAGGACGACAATGTTAGCTTCTTCCAAAAATCGCGTTGTAGCCCTTGCCGTATGAGGGCGCGGATTTTCTTGTTGGAAAAGTGGATATTCCAGCTCCTGAAGATATGGAAGCGCAACGTTGTTGCACCCCTTCCACGGACCATTTGGACCAACATCACAATACCGTTGTAACATTTTGGTTAATACGACGAGCAATTTCTCTTAGCGAAAATCCGGCCTCTCTCATGCCAATAATACGGCCACGTTCAAAATCAATCAATTCGGGAAAATGTTGATGTTGACGTACTCTTGGCATTGTTCCCAAGTTCAGAATGAAATTGTGAACAAACAATTTGCAAAATTAGCAGTTAATTACACACTGATTGGTTTATTTCTTCAAATTTATTGTTACTAAGTGCAAAGGAAAAAAACAAAAAAAGAAACAAAAAAACTACTAGCTAGATTTTATTCAAATTTTAATCGTTTGTTTGTTCTAATGAAAGACATCGTTGGCGAAAATTTCAATAAAATCGTTCAACAAATTCTAGGTTTTGCAATTTTTATGGAAATCAGTATATAAAAATATTTCTATTTAATACAGATTGTTTTAGTCCAATTCTTTTTTTATTGAAATATTTCACTAATTTGAACAGTTTCCAATATATCTTCATCTTCATGAAAATTGATGAACATGGCTTTTTATGACTAGAAATCATAATATTTAATCAATTTTAATGTAACAATTACTAATAAAAACTTTAAAACAAAACTAAACACAAAGTTCATTTAACGTTTCGGTTTTTTACTACAAACCATCGTCTGATCAACTAAATAAAATAAAATGAAATTCTAAACCTATTTAAAGATTAATAACTTATAAAATGTTGACGTCACTTCATATATACCTACATAATGTCATTGAAGTAGCTTCAACGATGCCATGCCCTACAGATACCTATTGCGTCAAATATTTCAACCATGATTAGATTATCTCTTAAACGGCAAGTTTATACGATATAAAACGAAACACACATACCTTTTTTATGTAAAAATGAATGAAAAATATTTTTTGATGATTCTGTGTTCCAAAAGATATAGTTAAATTAGGCATATTTTAAGAGCGCCCTCTGCAACCTAGACTAAAATATTGCAAAATTATGCAAAATTATGATTTATACTTAGATACAAAAACCCTGTTTGCTCCCGTTCGTGAATTATTACTAATGGACGTGGACCACCCTGTATAAAATAATTTCCTGAGTATTTTTCATACATACATAAGATTGTTAAATTTACAAAAAGTTGTTATATACTTATAAAAATAAAAAGTATTTTGATTTTTTTTTAAAGTTAATCTAGGTTAATAAAAATAAAATAGTTACATTAGTACATAATACGCGTTACTTACCATTTAATTTTAAGGTGGTTATAATGATGATTATCAAATAAAAAAATTTAAAACGTCAAACAAAATAATCATGAAAAATGTTCGATTTCCTCGCAACTCAACGGCACTCTGCAACTTCCAACTTATAACTACCTACGTAATACACACGTCACAGAATAGCGCCCTGCTTTTGACGGGTTTTCAAGAACAGAGAGGAAAATTCTGACCGGTAGCGACAGAAATAGACGGGCAGAGCGCCACGGGCTTCCTACGCTACTTCCGCCTTTTAACGGTTTTAAAATTAATTAAAGTCTGTCCAGAAACGAGGCGAAGGAATAAATCAACATGTTTGGCAGATCCCAGTGGCATTGGGTTGCTTTATGATAAAAAATATAAGACTGAAGTAATATTGATTGGATATCGACCACATTTTTAATAATTTTAAATGAATTGGTTACTAATAATTGAACTAGAAAGTATACAACGTGTCCCAGATAACATTTCCAGCATGGGGATCTCGCTTATTATAAAAGATACAGATTTGGTTAAATTGGATGAATTACTCCTAAGGATTAGTGAAATTATAGGACACTCTCCAATTTCCAAATTTCCATGTATTTTAAGACTTATGGCAAGAAAAAGAAAAATGTCAAATTTCTTTTTCTTGTAATATCTTTTTTCTTATATTAGACATATAAATTTTATTTGCACTTTCTTAAGATATTTTTTATGCAGAATTTAAATATCAATTTGGATTTTTATTTGCACTTTCTATTTTTTAGTTTCAACCCCTAAATTAAATTTTTCTTATGGAACGACAAGTCGGTTTTGAAATAATTGATCGTGTTTTTTTATCCTCTTTACAATGGTATAGCACATGTACTATCTATTTTTAAAAACAACAAAGAAAATTCTAAAAAATGTATTTTATTAAAGACTCTAACAATAAGCAGGCCGTGAAACATAAAAACACAATCGAATTTAATGTCACTTAAAATTATTCGTTCCAGAATATTTTTGTGTCAAACATGGCTTTATTTACTAATACTGAAAAGTTTGATATGTTGAGTTGTTACATCTTGTCTCATAAAAACAGTTTAGAAGCTGAACGGATGTACTTGAGGCTGTATCCTGAAAGAAGGCAGCCCAGTGCTCGTACGTACAGAAATTTGGTAATTAATTTAAAAGAATATGGTTCATTTTCAAAACCTACTAGAAATCCGAAATTACGGAATAAAGATGCAGAACTAAATGTATTACAATCAGTTATTGAAAATCCTTCAATATCTGTTAGAGAAATTGAACATAACACTGGTATTTCGAAAACTACATCACAAAGAATTTTAAAACGTCACAGGTATCATCCGTATAAGTACACCATTCTGCAGGGACTTAGAGTTGGAGATCAGGGAGAAGATTACAATTTTGCCAATGGTATGTTAATCAATGTGAGAATAACGATAATTTTCCCGCTACGATTTTGTGGTCTGACGAAAGCAGATTTACAAATAATGGCCTTTTCAATCGACACAATGTTTACTTTTGGGACCGTGAAAATCCTCACGTTGTTAAGGAAAGTCGGCATCAAGTGAGATTTGGTTTTAACGTCTGGTGTGGCATTTTAGGCGCTAAACTTATTGGGCCCATATTTTTTAACGAAACATTAAATAGTGAAAGGTATTTGAATTTACTACAAACTGATTTAGAAAATAAACTTGATGATTAACCACTGATTGAGAATATTAATATGTTTCCAACAAGATGGCGCCTCACCCCACAATTCAAACATCATCAGCGAATATCTTAATAATCGGTTTCCAAATTCATGGATTGGTAATCGAGGGCCGATTTTATGGCCACCCAGATCTCCAGACTTAACGCCCTTGGACTTTTTCCTTTGGGGCTACGTAAAAAATCGAGTGTACGTGCAAACATTTGAGAATGCCGAAGATCTTCGTGAAGCTGCTCTTGCAGCATTTGGAAGCATTAAACGCCAAAAACTACGCAGAGCAATTACGTCGACACTACGCAACGCACAATTATGTTTAGAACGGAATGGTCAATTGTTTGAACATCTTTTAAAATTGGATAATTATCTCCAATACTATTACCTCCTTAACTCTTGTTGTTATCTATTATTTGTCGTTTCTCATGTTTCACGGCCTACTTATTGTTAGAGTCTTTAATAAAATACATTTTTTAAATTTTCTTTGTTGTTTTTAAAAATAGATAGTACATGTGCTATATCATTGTAAAGAGGATAAAAAACACGATCAATTATTTCAAAGTCGACTTGTCGTTCCATAAGAAAAATTTAATTTAGGGGTTGAAACTAAAAATAGAAAGTGAAAAAAAATTCAAATTGATATTTAAATTCTGCATAAAAATAACTTAAGAAAGTGCAAATAAAATTTATATGTGTAATATAACAAAAGATATTACAAGAAAAGAAATTTGACATTTTCTTTTTCTTGCGATTAGTCTTAAAATACATGGAAATTGGAGAGCGTCCTATAATTTCACTAATCCAATTCATTTAATTTAACCAAATCTGTATCTTTTATAATAAGCGAGATCCCCATGCTGGAAATGTTATCTGGGACACGTTGTACATATACTGTATTATTGGAATCACGCTTTAATAGATTTTAATGTGTCGCTAATGATATAATTAGTCATTTGTTTGTCTGCAAAACCCATGTGCACGCCTATGATCTTTACTTTGAAACTCAACAACAGGTACGTCCAATTGTTAAAGGATTAGCAGCTATTGATATATAACTTACGTTATGTCTAAAGTATGGAGGCGGTATATCCTAAAATTAGTTTAAGAAATCAGATATCTATTACGTACCTACTTAATACAAAATCGTGTACCGCTGATATGTAAAATAAATAAACTATTTTAATTTATTCCTTCGCTTCGTTTCTGGACAGACTTTAAAGCAATATGTAATTAAGTTATTTAAGCTATTATATATATTTATATTATTGTAGAAAGAGTAAGTTTTTTCTGAAAACAGGTTGATGTAAGCATTTAAGTTATTTTAAAATTATTTTCTGTTTTCAATTCATTTTTTTAATTTTACGTAAATTTTTACCCGTTTTGCCTCCCTTGGCTATGCAGCCTGCGTGCTTTGAACGCATTGCACGCCCGCCTGCGGGGACCCTGTTTATTTTATTTCACTTATATTGGTTGATACATACCGTATATTGTAGAAATAAACTCAATTGTGGCTTTTGTAGAGTTAATGTAAACTTAGAACATTATTGTTTTTGTTAATATTTTCAGTAATAAAATGAAGACCCTCAATAGAAAAACTGGTTTTAAACACGCACATTATTTTTTATTCGTATCTGCTAAGAATATCGTATTACAAACTTAATTTAAGTCGAAAAGATTGTGTAATTAATCGTATAGCTGGACATATTAATTTGGCCAAAATAAAAAAGTATCATCTAAAATTAATACATACACCATTTTTTAGTATGAATTGTTAATTTTAGTTGACATTTACACAATACTCATTTTGAAACTTTTCATCTTAGTTACAGATTGTTAACAAATTAGAGGAAATAAATTTGAAGGTATTTTCACAATAATAAATGACATATTTTATTATTCTTTATTTTTACACTCGTTTAAGCTTTTCATTCATCTGTAGGTTACAAATAACAAATCTGGAACAACATCAAATAAAAGAAGTTTGCTACACGCAATCTAAACTAGAAAAATCTGGAAGGGAAGTATCGTCCACCTGATATGTCTATTCGGAATTCCTATATTTATGGGAATTTTATGGACTATATTTCTATTTCATTAAAAAAGCTACACATACTTCCTGTTTGGACAGTTGCAGATTTACATATCAAAGTAATGTCCAGTTTTATATAATTTCTAGTATCTGAGTATTAATGCAAGTCCTTTTTTTTAATTTGTTTTTTTTTATTATACAGCTCTAAAATTTATTTTATAGATTTTGGTAAAATAATTTTTGAGCGTGTGCATATGAATATAACTATCTATACTTACATAAAACGTCAATGAACCTAAACTCATACCCATATCTCGTCTGCTTAGTATTAGGCGTAATTTCTCCACTTGAAGAAGAAATTTCAATATTTGCTATATCTAAATACTAATAATGAAACTAAAATCTATTTACACATTTAAATGCATATACAAGTAGGTAATTATTTATGCATGGTTGAACACCCTGTTGCCGTTTGGTTCAGCTGTTTAGACATTTTAATGATACGAATCCGAGTGATAGGAAGTAACAAATTTAATTACGTCTATACTATGTAAAATAAAATAAGTTAAACGTTTCCCACATTAAAATCCAATATAAGTTTTTTTACTCTAAGAAAGTTCCCTAATTTGACATTTTCATCATTTTTTATCTGCCAAATTATTATATGCAATTCTAAGGAACCACGGTCGTGCATTACACTATGCCGTCGTAATAAAGTGTAAGGACGAAGAGCCAAGTACTTTGAAGCATATGTCAAGCACGCTATATTTTTTAGTAGTACAGCTGGTAACAAACGTAATTCATCGCAATGTTTGTGTTTTATTACAGTGTTAACATTATGAACCCTAATAATAAAAAAGAACATTTGACGGTGTTTCTACTTCGCTGTTGATTACCTTCCCAATTATTTTACTTCATACTATTTTCACTGACTTTAATAAAGTTGAGATTCTTATTTTGTTTTACAGATTTATTGTTACCAACAAAACCACCATGTAGGTACTAAAAACAGTCTTGTATTTAGAGAGTTGATGCTGCAATATTAAATTTGCACCTGTAAGTCCGGTAGGTTGTTCAACTCTGAAATGGTAATTGTACTCAATCAAAATGGCCTTTCTATCATAAACTCTTAAATCTGAAACTGCCATAAATCAGTATTTTGCAATAAATTTCAGATTTCCCATTTCATGTTTAATAAACAAACCAACTTTAACAGCTGAATGATTGGCAAAATTGCAAGAACGTAAAATCTTAGCACTTAGATCTTTCACGACGACCAGTTATATATATATATATATATATATATATATATATATATATATATATATATATATATATATATATATATATATATATATATATATATATATATATACAGGGTGTCCCAATAGTGCATATTCGGTCGATAGCTCCTTAGCCATTAAACTTAGGAGGTAAGTTTTAAATAGGAAAGTTATCTATTTTTATAAGCTGCATAATCTATAAATAGTTTGGTTTCTACAGGGTGTAATATAAAAGCGGTATAATATAGAACTTTTGATTTTTAAATAGAACACCCTATATATTATTTTATTTTTCGATTCTCCTTATAATTTTACATCTTTTTATGAGAATTACTTACAAGCTAAATCTTACAGTTTTGAGATATTCAAAGTTAACTAAAACTGACGTTTTTATGTAGTAATTCAAGTAGGCGTATCTCAGTTATTTTTAAAGATAAAAAAATAATCTTTGGTATAGAATTTATTCATACATGAGCTTACTTTATTCTATTGTCAAAATTGGATTTCAATATACACGGTGATCACAAAAATTAATTCAATAACATAAATTTGAAAATGATATATCTTCATGTTTTTAACTGACACCGGTCATCTGCCTGAATACAACAATTAATTCTATTTTCAAAAGATCTTCTTATTTTATTTAACATTTCCGGCGTTATAGTGTTGAATGCATTAGAAATGTTTATTTTCATATCCTCGGGAGTAGTGGGGATTGTTTGATTTACTATAAGTTGAACAATCCCTCATATATCCAATGGAGTAACATCTGGAGACCTAGGTGACCAATTACAAGGACCACCCCTGCCTATCCACCTATTTCTAAATTTTTTGTTCAGATACTCTCTGACAGGTCGGACAAAATGAGCGGGTGCTTCAATCCAACTGGAGCCACATTTTTTTTTCGTATATTTAATGGAATATACTCATGAAGTATCCAAAAATCACGTTTTAAGAAATTAAAAATTTTCTTCCATGTAGGTGGCCATCAAAGAAATATAGTCCAATCACATAATCGCCTAATATTGCTGCCCAAACGTTTACAGTCCGTCGGCGTTGGCGATCAACAGTTGGAAATATATATCGGTTTTCAGTATCGTAATAGTGGTAATTACGCCTATTTACTATACCATCACTCGGAATAGTGCATTCATCTGTAAATTCCACGAATTTAAAAACATCAGGATCTCTGCCAACCTTATCCAAAGTCCATAAGCAAAAGTTTAAACGCAGATTATAGTCCCTTTCAGACAAATGTTGATGTAACTGAATATGATATGGATAATATCCATTTTTTTTAAGTATCCTAAGGACTGATACCTGTTTCATTCGAAATTTTTCTAGTTCTTGTATGAGGGACATCAAACTCATTTGCATTATTCCCAGTAACCTGTTTTGTTTTATACATCTTCTGATATGCAACTGACCCAGTAGCACGAAATCTATTCAACAACCTTTTAAAAATTTCTTTTCTTGGATGTTCTCGGTCGGGGTACTTTTGAGCATACAATCTAGAAAAAAATTTGAAAAAAACGTATTGCCTGGATACAAAAGACCGTCTCGTTGGTGGTGGTATATATATACTGACTCCATAAAAATTGCAACACCTAGAATTTATTAAACGATTTTATTGAAAATTTCGTCAACGATGTCTTTCATTAGAACAAACAAACGATTAAAATTGGAAAATAAAACAACAAAAACTAAAAATGTTTTTTTCAATAATGAGTTGCTCAGCCACGATTTGTAATGCACTCATTTAGACAGCGTGGCATGGTATCAATCAAGTGATCTATGGCTGCCTGTGGTATATCAACCCAAGCTTCTTGAATCCGTAGCCGAAGATCGTGTAAGTTATCTGGAGGGTGTGGTAAATTACCCAGTCGTCTACCGACCTCATCCCATACATGTTCAATGGGCGACAAATAGGCGACCCAGCAGGCCATGGGAGGACGGCAATGTTAGCTTCTTCCAAAAAGTGTTGAAACGTGGTGTAGCCCTTGCCGTATGAGGGCCCGCATTATCCTGTTGGAAAATGGGATTTTCCAGTCCCTGAAGATATGGAAGCGCAACGGTTCTAGCACATTGGCAATATAACCAGCGGCGTTTAAGTTGCCATCAATGAAGACCAAGGGTGATCTGCTACCGTAACATATTGCACCCCATATCATCACTCCTTGTGCGAGGGCTGTATTGCGTTCCACAAAAAATGTTGGACTTTTACGTTCTCCATGCATCCGTCTGACCCTCCTACGACCATAGTGGGCCCACAAGCAAAATCGGTACTCGTCACTAAACACAATTCGATGCCATTCTTGCGCCCAATTCGCTCTTTCGTTGCTCCATTCTAGCCTGCGTAGACGGTGAAGTGGTGTAAGAGGAAGACATAAAAATGGACTATATGAACGCAGCCCATAAGACCTTATCCGGCGATAAACAGATGACAATGACATTCTGCGTCCTACACCTTTCATCCAATCATTTGCAATCGATCGAGTTGTTGAAAATCTGTCTCTTGTGGCTAAAAGTCTTAAGCGACGTTCTTCACGATCTGTAGTCCTGCGTGGACGTCCAGATCCAGGGCGACGTTGTTGCACCCCTTCCTCGGACAATTTGGACCAACATCTCAATACCGTTGTAACATTTCGGTTTACACGCCGAGCAATTTCTCTTAGCGAAAGTCCGGCCTCGCTCATGCCAATAATACGGCCACGTTCAGAATCAGTCAATTGGGAAAAATGTTGATGTTGACGTACTCTTGGCATTGTTCCCAAGTTCAGAACGAAATTGTGAACAAACAATTTGCAAAATTCACAGTTAATTACACACTGATTGGTTTATTTCTTCAAGTCTATTGTTACTAAGTGCAAAGGAAAAAAAACTACTAGCTAGATTTTATTCAAATTTTAATCGTTTGTTTGTTCTAATGAAAGACATTGTTGACGAAAATATCAATAAAATCGTTCAACAAATTCTAGGTGTTGCAATTTTTATGGAAGTCAGTAATATATATATATATATATATATATATATATATATATATATATATATATATATATTATTATGTATGTATATGCAGGATGTATTTTTTTTTCGTATTAAGTACAGGGATCTCGGTTATTAGCAGAGATAGAGATTCGGTTAAATCGACAAAAATGTTCTTCGATTTAATCATAATTAAAATCAAAAATCAAAATTTACAAAATGCCGATTTTAATTTTTGGCTCTAAAGCGTTATTTTTTAAAATTCTGAAAATACATTATCAAGGCAACTGTTTGAGTACTTTTAGGTGACGTGTACAAAAAAATTTACAGTTATTAGTTTGCTTGTTATCTACACTAATTTTTATTTTTCTTATGGGAACTATTTTGTATTTTTACACCATTGTAAAGAGCTAAAAATTTTGGTTTCAGAAATGTATGCATGTGTAATTAAAAATTCATAAATAACTTCAAAAATAATTATTTTAATTATTATCAAGAATAATGCGTTGACATAGCGAGTTAGCCGTGTAAAAAACAAGTGAGAATCGCCTCAACAATTGCATAATTGTCATTCGGGTGAAAATATGTTTTCTTCTCGTTCATTTGAGAGCAAATAAAATGGCAGATAATAACCATAAAGTTGATATGCTAGATCGGATTATAGTACAGCTTTGGGAATAAAAATTGTATAACAAAAGTGGCCTCGAGAAACACCTGGATATTACTTATAGAATTGTAGGTCCACCGCTAGAAGGTATAATTGAATACCAAAATTTTACAAAATTTGCCTAATTAAAGGACATTCATTATAAATACGATAATCAGGTTTATGATGTTTACGCACTTGGAACGTAATTTGAGAATTTACGCGTCATTTTCAAAATTAAAATGTACGTCCTCATCACTGTCACCAAGAAGTTATTAATCCTATTCAAGAAAATCATTCGTTATCAACAAAGTAAGAGAAATGACAAACCTATCTCTTTCAAGTGCTTTGAAAATACTTCGTAAAAATAAATATCGTTTTTATAAAATAAATTTAGTGCATAGTTTACATGAAGGAGGCGCTGAAAGAAGAATGGAATTTAGTCAATTGCTTATCCACGAATATGAAAATAATCCCACAATTTTAAAAGAAATATTATGGAGTGACGAATCGAATTTCACAAATAAATGTATTTTTAATAGAAATATTCATGGATATTGGTCAACAGAAAACCTATGACGATTTATGGAGGTGAGACCTTAAGTTCGGTTTAGTTTGAATGTTTGGTGGGGAATATTTCATAGTAGGATAATAGGACCTTTCTTATATGAAGGTCATTTAAATTCCGAAAGATATTTGCACTTTTTACAAAACGAGTTGGAAATTTTTCTCGACAATATTCCATTAAATCAACTTAATTCAATTTATTTTCAACAAGATGGGGCCCCTGCGTACAATGCCGCAATAGGTCAAAATTATTTAAATCGAAAATTTCCCGACAGATGGATAGGAACAAATAGAGCTAAATTTTGGCCGACTAGGTCTCCGGATCTAACTCCTAGATTTTTACTTTTGGGGTTACGTGAAAGATAGTGTTTATTCGGAAAATATTAACAGCGTTGAGCAGTTAAGAGAAAGAATTATCACTGCTTGCCGAAATGTCCCAAGAATTCATCTTCGACGTTGTTCAGAGCATGTTCTCAAAAGGTGCTTGCTGTGTTTGCAAAACCGTTTATTGCGAACTGCAAATAGTTTTCGTAGTTGAAAATTCGTTTTAATTAATAGTTGTGTAAATAGTAGCACATAGTTGAAAATTCGTTGTATATAAAACAAAGTCGCAAAGCAAAGCGCGCCGGGTGTTGTTTATGTCATTCACTTCCATTTTCTTTAGCAAAGAATCTAACGTTACCACTTCCTTGTTTTGATACATGTTGTATGTATATCACCGTTCTTATCCTTTGTTTTAGATAATACGGCATATCTTCACATTTTGTCTTGGCACGTTTTCGCGGTGGTGTTTCAAGATCCATATTATTTCGTCTGCTATGTAATACCCTCTCCACTGTACTTGTAGAAATCTGAAGGACTTCACTTGATCTAGGTTGTACAGCAAATACAGATTGCAATGACCACCTCTTTCTTTTTCCCACATTCAGTAACAATTCGCGTCCTTCTGGTGTAAATGTTTTCCTGTTGGTACTGCCATTTCACACAAACTTTTGTTTTATACTAAATTGTAAATGTATGTACATCTATTTATATAATAATTAGTATCTAACGTTAATTAATAATTCATTAGTTTGGAAGTTTTTTAATAGTTTTTAAATCCCAATTTATATGTTAATAGTTTTTAGTTCATAAATTCTTATTAATCCTTATTCTTATCCTTATTAAACAAATCCGCATGAATAATTGTTATTGTTATCTATAGATATAAAACACAAAGCCCTCCAGTTAATTATTTAAAATTTATTTTTTTTCTTTATGAAATAAAATTGTAATACAATAATTTAAATACTTTAATTTAAAATCAGATTTCAAATATTTTTAGTATAAACTAAAATAAATAAATATCTTGGATAATTAAGTATTTTATAGTTTACGAGAGGGAGAAGGAGACGGAGAGAGAGAACGTGTTTTATATTTGAGTGTAGCAAAGCACGCCGGGTACTGCTAGTTAGTAATAGTTTTTAAATCTCAATTTATTCGTTAATATTTTTAGTTCATAAATTTTTTTCTTTCGTTTAAATTAATAATGTTATAAATGTACTAAACATAAAATCAATCTTTAGAATTTTAAATCAAATAGAACTTTTGGTGCTTTGGAAATTTTTGTTGTTCTTGTAACACACCTCCAACATACTGACTTTATCGCAAATATTGTTTAATTGTTAAGGCGCCGCCTATTTGTTTTACACGGTTAACTGTATATGTCAACGCATTAGTCTTAATAATAATTAAAATATTTATTTTTGAAGTTATTTAAAAATTTTAATTACACATGCATACATTTTTGAAACTAAAATTTTTAGCTCTTGTAAAAATACAAAATAGTTCCCATAAGAAAAACAAAAGTTAGTGTGGATAACAAGCAAACTAATGACTGTAAATTTTTTTTGTAAACATCACCTAAAAGTACTCAAAAAGTTGCCTTAATAATGTATTTTCAGAATTTTAAATATTTTGTAAATAACGCTTCTAGAGCCAAAAATTAAAATGGGCCATTTTGTTATTTTGTCCCGTATACCTTTCAATAACGGCAAAGTAAATGTAAATTTTGACCTGTGATCTTAACTATGATTAAATCGAAGATCTTTTTTGTCCATTTAAACGAATCTCTATATCTGCTAATAACCGAGATCCCTGAACTAAACACGAAAAAATACATCCTGTATATATATATATATATATATATATATATATATATATATATATATATATATATCGTAATTTTTAGTATAACAGGGATGCAGCCTAAATTAAATTGACAACTATTTATACATCAATTTATATATATATATATATATATATATATATATATATATATATATAAGTGATGGGAAGTAATTTGACCTACTTTCTTGAAATACAAGTAGTATCATTCTTCTACATGATAATGCTCGACCACATGTCGCTCAAAAAAATGTGCATAGGCGTATGAAATAAAGTGTCTTAGAACATCCGCAAATATATTTGAATTAAAAGTTGTTTATTTTACTCTTAAAGTTTAAAAATAGAATTGTTTTGTTCTCTTATCTTAGTTTGCCGGTTTCAAAATCAAGTTTTCGCCATTACTATTTTTTACTAAAAAAAAAAACCATAAACAACAATTTATGATTTTCTGGCAAATAAGAACGCATTATCCTCGCCTGGAGTGTTTACCTCCACGTCATTAATTTATGAATTTAGCTACCCAATTTGTTTATACTGTCCTCATATAAAACAGTGAATTAAATAAGAATGGTGAACAATCGTAGTCCATTTGACGAAGTCGACGTACGGTATGGAATAATCAAATGTAGTAGAAAGAGTAAACCTATAAACAATATGTATTTACTTCATTTAATCATCACACACTTTAAATCAGCTCTAATTTTTACAAACTAAATCACAATAGATAAGTAATGCTAATTTGGAATTCTGCAGCTTTAAATGCTGCCATTTTCTAGTCAGAATTTATTATAACGAAAATAATTGTGACTCATGTTTTTCATATTACACATAGGGTTGTATGTGATGACGTAGCGGTGAACACTCCTGGCGAGGATAGTACCTACCTCAACCTACAAAACAGGTAATAAAGAATATAAAATAGCACTAATGTTTAAAATAAAATATAATTCCACAATTTCTTTTATATAATTATTTATTTCTATACGCATTTCAATACAACGTGTATTATTATCAATCGCAAATATATAGGTAAAATAACAAACATAGCAAAATAGCAAATCATTAAGATAAAACAGCAAACTTGAGGCAAATTACAATTGTATATTCAAAATATTTCTTGAAGGTGAGTCTATAAGATCAACCTGTTCGTTTATTAAAGGTACTTTCTGTTTATGTCTGTAAATTTATTTTTTATTACAAAAATGTAAACATTTAATGTTGTTTTGTAAAGGTGATTATTTGCGATTAAATGTTTGGCATAATTTGATTTGTCTGTATGTTTATATTTGTAACATTTAATCTGTTCTTTGTATCTCATATCAAAGTTCCTAAGTGTTTGTATAATATAAACAGAATTACAGAACGTGCAGTTCAATATATATATATATATATATATATATATATATATATATACCCGAAATCAAAATGTCGTTAGTTGAATCTTTCGCATTAAATTAGTATTAGTATTAGCTGTGAAAGCTACTCTGTACTTCTTGTCCTTTGTGATATGTAAGCCATTTTTTCTGATATTTTTTCAAAATGTGTAATTAACATGTATTTATTTTCTTTCGGTTCTGTGTTAACTGGATAAATGTTTTTGATAGATAATTTCTGCTCTTGATTTTTAACCAAAGTGTTATCTTTACCTGGTTTAACAGAAATGTAGACTATATTCTATTAAACTTACACAAATCAGGCATATTGAAGAGTAATATTTCGCTACTATAAATGTTATAGACTTTCAAGAGGAAATTATTAGTCTAACTAAAAGCTCTTCAAATGTACATACCAGTTCTAGAAATTTGCGGTTTGACTGAAATGAAGAACAACATTGAAACAAAAATTCAAACTGAAAAGCATAACCTCCATAGAAACTCTCACATCACCGCAGTCATTGTTATCAGAATGAATTAAATATTACAAAAACATTTTTCAAAGATTTCAAGATAAATTTCTGCAGAATGTGTTTGCTTGTGTATGCTGAGATAAGGTAAAATATAAAGCTAAACAGCATTATTTCTTCTCCATAGTGTATGATGGAAAGGGAACATAAGAGGACAGTAACATCAATATTCTTCAATAATGTTAAGGTAAACGCAATGTATTATTATTGAGTTAAGATACGCTGTATTTGTTTTTATTACCAAAGCAGCTGAAACTAGAGCAGCGGAAATGTAGTTTGCTCTGGAATTTAATGATATACAAAAACAAAAGGCATCATTCTACTTAGAAAAATCCATCTCAACACAATCTCTCACACGTCATCCATATAATCACTATTTTGTATACAAAATGCATTCTTTACTTAAGCTGTGTTCAATACGATGTTACATTATAGGTGTTTGCGATTTTTCTAATTACCATGTTTACGGGATTTGGACTTCTTCTTCCTTTATTTTATTAATATAACAAATTAATACTAGAATGCACAGAAGATAATTCCATACCTTTTCAGGGCAAAACTCAATGCACACGTTCTAACCCAATGTGAACGAAAAGTGAAATTTATCAATTGCCTACGTATAAATGACAAATGAATGTGGTTAACAACGTGTAATAGAAATATAAGGATATCAATGTGTTACACTAAATTTAAATCTGATAACGCTTGTTAAAAATGTTCAATTTTAAATAAAGAATTAAAACTGCTTATCATTTTCTCCCGAATACGTTTTGCATTAGGATTGTGACCCACTAATTAAATAACTAATTAAATTATTGATTATAATTCGACAATATATTAATTAAAGTACGTCCCAGAATATCAGAGAGTAATAAATCACGTTATTAGTGAAATAGTGTCGTTTTTTTGCATGGAGACGGCAAACAGAAATTAGTAGCAAAGCGGGCTAGTTTAAACGAAGATGCTGTAAATTTTGCTCCCTGCAAAATATTGTATTAAATAGTGAATCAGATTTGTTAATTTTTGTTAATTTATATGCTATTTACTCCCATGTTGGTCAAGGAATATATGATACACAGTGTTTGTAAGTTATGAAGAAAATCACCCTGTATCTTGGTTTATAAAGAATCTGCGATCGATTAAATATTTAGAACCACCTCGGTGTCCCTTATCTACTACTAATATATGCAAATTCCCTAATGAATCACCCTATGTAAACGAATAATTTTATACAATCAATAATATTGGTTACAGTAATTACGTTGAAGAAAGCGCACCGGTTCGATTAGGTTCGAAGCATTTTTCCGAGCCAAAGCTCTAATCGAACCAAACCAATAGGTTCGGGTCAGCTTGAATCTATTCCTTGTTTACTACATACACATAACCTATCCTCTAACGAATTTGTATTAGCAAATCTAAACATAAAATGCGAATCTCGGCGATTAATATCAGGGAGCGTTACTAATAAATGATTATTTATGATTCGAAAAGGGTGAAAAAAGTTATTATGTAAACGTAATTGAAAACATTTATCGTCTTGTGTCTTCGAACTAAGAGTCTTTCCAAAAGTTGTTCGAAGACATAAATATTTAAAATAAAGCAAATATAGCCCCTTGAGTTTAATGGGCATGCTTAGTCAAGTATGTGCTCTGGACCGAAAACAACACAAACCAATTATAATAATAAATATTAACTGATAGATACATTTGGTTTAGTTTCTATAATTTTGTTTTATGATTAATTTTATATATTTCTCAATAATTATTGTACCACAGATTTCATTTGTGATAACACCTACAATAATAGTAAGAAATACATATCTTTAACGTCATAATGTATTGATATCAGTACAAAATTACGACTTAGATATGTAGGGTTTCAAATTCAAAGTTACTGCTGTCTACTCTACGGGTTGATCAACATCGAAAATCCCCTTCAGCCTAGACGTTTAAGTCATTTTGGCCGATCGTAACTACTTTCTTATTAATGAGAGTATTAAAAAATGGTTACTTTTTTATTTTCTTTATTAGCTTACTGTTAGATATCTAGCTTCAAAGGATGTAACTAAACGAATTTTGTTTGGCTAGGAAAGAACGTGATCTATGAAAGTATGGGGTATAGAAGTTATTTTTTTAAGGCATCAAATACAATTGGAAATAATTCGCACACGTAAACGTGACCTATCATTATTGCAGTAATTTCTATTATAAAATTGCCTGAATGAAATGTGCAATCTAATCATAAGCCAGATCTGTAGTTATTGATCAAACTTTATGGTATAAAATATTTGCAGACTCATCGGTAACAATCAAACAGTACAGATTATGATCTAATTTTGAAATGTTTAGCCATATCATCATGTTCAAATTTAATTCTATGTACTATTATGACAACAAATCTTTTTTAATTAAAACTACCAAAGTGCCGACATCGGCGGACATCGCTTTATATGGCCGAATTAACAACTAAAATATGTAGATTTAAACACTTAATATTTGTGGTCTGAACCAAAAACATTTTTAATTGATTGAATTCATAATTCATTCTGGATTATTTTATAATTCAATTAGTTTTCTATATAATTATGTATAAAAATGTATATATATATATATATATATATATATATATATATATGTATAATTAAATTAACATCTGAAGAGGATTTACGTTTATCTAAGTAGGCTATGGTGATACAAAGAGTTGGTGAAGCCGAAAGTTTCAACATACGCGGTAACTCACTTATTTAAAACAACTGAATATAAAAGCTGTGTCCATAAACACCCTAAGAAAAATTTTCACCGCTTTTATAAACAGTTTCTTTTATAACCCCTCAGTGTTAAAGACCTCTTTGTTTTTCTTTGTTAAAAGCAATAATTTATTCGGTTACTTATTTTTCTTATCTAATGTATGCAATAAGATTTTATTAGTAACACTTACAGGATATCTGACTCTAAATTCGCCCATTTGTTTTGGTTTTTGTTTGATTTAATAACTATGAAAAAGAAATCCTCGGTGTAGCTAATTGGAATGGTCAGGAATTTCTAGTTAATACAAATTTACTTACAAAAAATAGAAATTTTAATGAAACTAAGGTGAAAACACAGCAAGCTTTAGAAACAAGCCTAATCACGTATACTTTGTTTCGTCCAATGCAACTAACAAAATCCTTTTCCTAAATTATTAAGATCGGGTGCACCCTTTTTTTATACATAAATGTAAAAAAGTACTTTTATGAAATTTTTTCTGAAATTCTATGGTATTTAATACATTTTAAACAGTATAATGCATATATTTAAAACACATAAGATATTCCATTTAATAATCGACGATCAGTTTCGATATTAAATATCATTCTCAAGGCCTTTAGGTCGAGATGGACTCATCCAGCGCAAAGAACTCTTTTTGTACGAGTTTAACCCTTTCTTTGTTTTTTTTTTGTGTTATTTGATTTATTAATGTACTTTGCAATTACTTATTTATGAATAAAGTGGGTTTTATTGGTGGTTCTTTCCCACAATAGTATATTAACGGGCTGAACCACCGCTGCGGTCGTTGATTTTAATTGAAGTAGTTTCATTTTTTTTTTACCTGCCCCTCATGATGCAACACGTAGCTCATCCAGCCTATCTAATTCAGATAGCACAACAAAATTAAATATTAGACTATTGTCAGTCAAGTCAAGATAAATCACTTAGCGATTGATTTGTTCTTGAATTTGCATTATTGCAAATAAGTTCAAATTACGCTTTTCAAGATAGGGCACCTGGGGGACGCTACAATGATTTGACGGAAATGCACAGTATATTTCTTAACGTCACTCGATTCAAGAATGAAGGGCAAACATTTTGGTATCTATTAACCTGTTGCGTTAAGAATTTGAGATTACTTATGAAATTTGGAACATACCTAAGAACTAAATAAATAAATACATGCTAACTCATCAACTGTTAAAAATATTGTCCATTCTGTTGATACCACAAGGTGAGGCGTTCTATAAATGATCTACGAACACTTCTTAACATTTTATGTGTAACTGTGCGAAATACTGCATTTATCCTTTGCCACATGTCCAATTGCGTAGGTGAAAGTATTCCGATATCGTATGACCTTAGTATGTCCCCATAAGAAAATATCTAAACCAGTAAGATCAGGAGATCTAGGTGGCCATTTAACAGGTCCAGATCTTCCGATCCATTTACGTGGGAACAAATCATTCAAATATTCTCAAACTTGATGTGAATAATGGACAGGTACTTACTGAAACCACATTTCTCTGCTTTGATCCTCTGGCACGTGCTATTAATTGCGACAAACGATTTTGAAGGAGTCTAAATAAATAACATCCGATGACATGATCTCCCGTTATACCACCCCAAACATTCCAAGACCAACGATGTTGGTAATTAGTTTCTCTAATTATTCTTGGATTCCTTGACTTGTTTTTTTGTGGAAGGTTGCCTCGTCCGACAACAGAACAGCATTAAAGAAACGTGGGTTTTCCTAAATTTCTTCCCTCTCCCAATTATAAATGCGACGCATTTCTCGAAATTTGGCTGAGTAAGTTCCTGATTGGGCTGAATTATGGTAAGCATGTACTTTGTTTTCCTTCAAAATCCGTTGTACTGATCTTTCACTGATACCAATTGTCTCTTCAACGCTCGTGTGACGTCGCGTGGGGATTTTTCGGTTACAGACAGCAGTACCGACAATTGATTGTTTCCATTGATAACTGACTTCTGTTTCTCCTGTTTTACGTTCTTAACACTACCAGTTTCCATAAATCTGTTTAGCAATTCTGTGAAACAAACTACTTTTGGGTGCCGTCTGTCAGAATAAGTTTGTGTATAAATCCTGCTTTCCAACAAACAATTTCCAAGTGACTGGTCCAGAACAAAAACCATATCAGCCATTTCATCTTTGGAAAAATTCATAATATGGACACAAACAGCTATAAAGTGTTTTACTTCACAAAAATGCCAAACGCAATCAAGTGCTGTAGTACTGATATACGATTTTGTGTTTATTTATACGGTAAGAAATAGCAACAGGTTAATACATACCAAAATGTTTGTCCTTCATTGTTGAATCGAGTGACGTTAAGAAATATACCGTGCATTTCCATCGGATGATACTATTTTCATACCCCAAAAAAAAGTTTTTCGTAATAATGACAAAACCATGTGAGATTGATATAAGGAATGTCGTAGCAGATTGATAGTACATTTAAGACTATCTGATGACCAAAAATACAGAGTGTTCTATTTGAGAAAAAAAAAGTTTTAAAACTTTACGATATTCCAGTTTGTAATGACTTTTGGATCAAAATGTTCCAAATTTGTCGCACATTCCCACTAAATATTGTAGCGAAAAGCTTCCCCTACAAGATCATGACTACTTCTAATAGAACAGGTAAAATTTCATCTAAAGTCATAATATGAAATAATAAATAGGTGATTGTATTTAAGATAACAGAGAAAGACTGGGTAGCCTGTTTAGGAGAGACACTCTGTATGTATGTCAATATTTTTAGGTCGTGAAGCTTTTCGTCAGGAATAACTTTTGGTCGAGACATTTTGCTCTATCATATTAATGGCGCTGTCTTCCGGGAACGCAGTGGTGCAGGACTCTCATCGGATTCTTCCGCCCTCACTGTAATCTTGATAGTCCAAAACAAACGAGAAACTGGCTGTGGTTTTTATAATCCTGCCCTGCTTGGATATCCTGGCGGGCAGGACCCAAGTGGCTTCTGTCGTGAAAAGTACTCAATTTCTGAGCCGTTATTTAAGCTTAATCCTGTTCACCAACATTTTGAACAATTACTACCTGGCATTTTGAAACACAAGTCTGTAAACTCCGATTCACCCGACTTGAAATTTCCTCAATACAATCTTCACTATAACTTTCAATTTAAAATGTGAGTTGTGCTTATCTCAAGGACAATATCTCTTGCAAAAGGTTATTTTCGTGCGATATCTCAATTCAAGGAGATTTCAATGTTCATAACTGTAATTGTATTCAATTTTCATCTACCAACTAATTTACGAGATTTCTTTGCAACCTTCCCATCATGTGAATACTGTTTTAAGCTGTCTTTGTTTTAGGATAACGCTCTTACAGCATCTGAAGTCATTCTTATGAACATGAAGTTACACATTCCCAAAAAACAAAATCGCATAGGCTCTTCTCGTTCCCAACTCTGGTTCAATAGGGATTGTGCTGCTGCAAATCTTCGAAAAATAAATCTTATACTGAGTGGATATTCAATAAAACGGTCGAGAGTCATGCAGACTACGTTGCTGCTAGAGATACCTACAAAAGTATTATTACTAAAACTAAAAGGTGAACTATCTTCATGTTCTTTGGGTGGTCGTTCATTTTGATCTTTAGTTAAAGCCATCAGTAAAAACGTAATAACCCCCCCCCCCCCATGGCATATCTGTAGTAGATAACTCTGTAGATATATCCAACCGTTTTGTGGATTTATTATATCAAATACTCGTGTCTTCATGATTCTAGAAAAGATGTGCACTAATCAAGTATTCTTCATACGCTATGAAATCAACTCATTTTCGATAAAAAAACTTCTACAATCGATCATAATCAGGTGTGACTGCAATAAGGAGGTAGGCCCAGCGGTTATACCAGCTATTGTCTTAAAGAAACGTTCTATCGAACTTAGTACCAGTCCAATATTCGATCTCTATGTATTCTGGGGAATTTCCTTTATAATGGAAAATAACAAATGTTCAACGTATTCCCAAAAAGAAAGGCAACCAATACCCACCCCTCTATCTACCGACCAATTGCCAGCACTTCCATTTTGTCTAAGCCATCGAAAAAATCATCAATTAGCAACTATGTACTTTCCTTAAATCTAGCAAACACTTTGTTTGGATAATCGATATCTCTGTTTATATTTTTTTGTTCTGATGGTTTACCGAAATATGATAATGATACCTACTTTTAACTCTGCTTTGTCTGTTGCCTTTGGATAGAATTTATGACTAGTAAACTTATACTTTTTGTTTTAAATTATAATTAATTTTATTAAATACATAAATAAAAAGTTTACCTCGAGTAGAATTTGAATCTAGGACATGTACTTTGTTAGAGTACCGCTCTAACCAACTGAGCTATTGAGATAAAAGCCTTAATCGATGTAAATTTTGTTTTTATGTATGTAGAATTGATGTAAATTCTTAACATAATCAGATTACAGTCAAATTACTTATATTAATTAATCCTGCAATATCGCAAGGAGTCATACATACCAAAGCAACTCGAGTAACATTAAATTATTATAAGTTTTGTTATGAACGAATAAGTGCAAAAGTAAATATGTAATTAAACATTATTATTAATTTTATTAAATACATAAATAAATAGTTTACCTCGGGTAGGATTTGAACGCACGACATCTACTTTGGTAGAGTTCCGCTCTAAACAACTGAGCTACCGAGATACAAGCCGCAATCGCTGTAAATTTTGTCTTTATGTATGTAGAACTGATGTAAATTCTAAATATAATGAAATTACAGTCAAATTACTTATGTTAATGGAATGTGACTCTGCAATATCGCAAGGATTCACACATACCAAAGCAACTTGACGAATATTAGATTATTATAAGTTTTGTTATGTACGAATAAGTTCAAAAGTAATATGTAATTAAACATTATTATTAATGTTATTAAATACATAAATAAAAAGTTTACCTCGAGTAGGATTTGAACCTACGACATGTACTTTGCTAGAGCAACTGAGCCGCATTACAGATATAACTCTAGGGAAGATAGTGTTCTTTGTTATTTGAGAAATAATGTAGATTTGCCTTTTAAAGTTTAAGAACCACTGATTTATCATGGATTTGTAGGTATTTGTTGGCAAAATTAAGTAATGTTTTTACTTACAGGATTGTAATGGAAAGCGAAATTTGCGTTTTGTTTATATAAAAAGTTGGACGTGGTTGTATATACACAAGTTTTTATTCAATCAGTGTTGATATTTCCTAGTAAAACAGTGGTTTTAGAGTAGACGGCATCGACATTAGGTCATATATAAATTAGGAATTTTTAGGCTCGTATTGGATCGATCTGGTTCGACAAAGCGTGGGGGCGATTGGTCTTAACCCTTCTCACTTTTCATTTTTTGGTTA